>ML809724.1:3746-16829 GCA_009831015.1 Picea engelmannii | reverse complement strand
CCATTTCCTCCTGAATGTATCTGTGCAGACAACTGCGGTACTTCAACACCAAATGTTTCTCTGAATCTTTGATACCCAACTTTGTGCGTAGGGTATGAAACAAATTCATCATCTCATGCACATCTTGGTCCCTTTGTTGCCGCAACGTAGTCCATTGTATGTATTTGTCCTCATAGCTCCCCACGGGATAATATTGTTCCTTGATGGCGTCCCAGAAAGAATTCCAAGTGGGTGCGACCGAGAACAAAGAGGGTTGTCCCTCGCCCTCTTGCTCTGAGTAGGTTTCCCACCAGTCCTTGACATGGGGGGCGTCTTTGAGGAGTGCGAAAATAATCTTTTCTCGGTCGGAAAAGTCATGAACCGAGAAGTATCCTTCTAACAGATTCAACCATCTATCTACGGCATCTGCATCTATTTGGCCGTCAAATATGGGAATGTCAAAGTTTACTTGTACCTTAAAAGGAGTGGCACCTCCAGAGTGGTTGATGGATGTCAATGCACTGCCAGTCGGAATCCATTGAAGAATCTGGGCAAAGTTGTCCATCATCGGGTTCCTTTGTTTCTCGAGGGCCTCCTCGAGCAACATTTTGATAGGATCTCCTGCTCCCTCATCTTTATTTTCTTCCCCCATGGGCGGTCATCGGTGTTTGCGAGGTTGATCTTGCAAAGGTTCAACCATATCGAGCCCCAACTCCTTATACCTCGATCTCGTTGGGGACATGCAAAGAAGGATCGAGAATGAGCAGACCGCTCTAATACCATTGATCCGGATTTATGTAGGAACACAATGAAATACAGAAATACACATAAACACAGAGATGCAGCGGAAATAAGACTTCATTTCATTAATAACAAATGACTGAAATATGCTTACATACATAATGGAAATAAACTAGCTAGGGCGTTGGTAGCTTATCTCTGAGAAGAGATGTGGTTGTTACTCACATCCATGAGAAGATGATTACAATGAGGCTCTGAAGGCCCTTTTACAATAAACGGGAATGCCAAAATTCCTAGACATCCAAAAACCTAACCCTGGGAGATGAAGCACCAAAAGTCATGTGGGCCCCGTTTGGGTAAGTTGGTACATCAACTTCCCGAGGTCGTAACTTTTGCGTACGATCTCTGTTTTAGGCGTATGATAGCCCATTGGAAAGATCTATCCGAGGACTACAACATTTGCACAAAATTTCATGATGAAATTTTGCGACAAATGCTTTAGGAAGAAATGTCTTAAAAATAGGTAGATCCCAGAGTACCAGAATACAAGACTTGGAGAGACAGATGTCTTCCCTATCAGCAAGTACTCCTGATTCAGACCCCAAAAAATGTCGTTTAGGGCCTCAAAACGGCTCCAGAAGTTCAAGACCCAAAAAACTGCTAAAAATAGTAAACTGTGCGAAAACTGAAAAACTGAAAGAAGCAATGGTGGGGGTCCAAGTGGAATAGCTGGGTGGCCACCAATATCCACCTGGATCATCAGGTAATGCACAAATTATTCTATAGTGATGGTATACAGCAGATGTATTTATCAGCAAGTTTATGAGTTTGTTACAGGTTACACACTCAGGTCTAAGTCTTCTTGGCAAGCTCGTTAAGAGCAGAATTTCATGGTGGAATATCCGTAAGTGATCATACATTACTAATGCAATAAAATAAGATTGTTTGTTGGAACTTTTCTCCCTATGTAGGTTTTCCCCGGGGTATATGTGTTGTGATCTTGCATGTTGGTAAATTCTTATGTTTTTTTCTATTTTGGTTCATGGAGTATCGTAAGCTGAAATCAAAGTGTTAGAGAATTTAAAGTAATAATCTACATATTATATCAAGCTCTAAATTCAACAACTATAACCCCCATTCCCAAAACCCCTCAACCTTATCACCATTAATCCTTATAACATAGAATTTATTAAGGACTACCAATGAAAATGAAATAGAAAGTCAGGGAAGAAAAACCTGCAAAACCTCCATTTATTTTTAATCTATATCTATGTCGGTCCTTCAAGCTATTTTTCTATATCTCACGCCTTTAACAATAGTTATGAAACCGTTTATAGGAGAACCAAGTACAATGATTCCTTGTGCATAAAATGGCCACCCGATAGCTGGTCCAAAGTGCGCTTAGATTGCAAACAAAGTGACCACTTATGGGCTTTGTCTAGAATACACATAAATTGTAAAACAAATAGAACTTGGAGAGAAGTTGCAAACAAACGGAACTGTGCCAAAATAGTTCATGTAATTTACAGTTTCAAGCCACAGTTACAATTATGATTGGTGGTGCAGACGCTCCACCCAGGCAACGTCTGCTCCCACCAGGACCTTCCTTTTTCTAGGCCCGAAGAGCTGAACCGCCCTTTGAATCCCTTATCGGGACTTCTCCACGCCCACAGGATGCTCTTTACGATCTCCCTTTGCCCTCTCAGCAAATTCGACCTCGCATGATCGTGAGTCTTGCACTCACATATTCGGGTCTCACAAATCCGCGAAACCCGATGAGCATTTACTTCACGCCTCCTTTTCTCTTATCGGGAATTTCCCTGTCGGAAAATCGGAACTTACGATGTCAACAAACACTTACCTCTCGTTTTCCCGATCCCCGATCCCCAATGCCACCTATCCTCCACTCCAGGCTTAACCTTTTCGAGAAATTGTGTATCGGGTTTTCGGGAATTCCATGGTCGATGTTCATGGGACCTTCCAAACCCCGAACTCCGATAGCCTAACACTTGTTCTCCACTCAGCTCGTCGACTGCGCGGATATCACGATTCGGGTTTTCGTGAATTCTCGTGTTGTGAGTCTCTCGTCAACGAGAACTCTAAAATGTCGAACCCCGAACTCTTCACAATCCTTGGACACACGTCCTTCAGATTAACAGTCCTGATCGCGTCGGGAAATCGCGGATCGCGATTTCGATATGCTCGAGTTTCACGACTCCGGAAAACCCGATATTCCGAACTCTGATTCTCCGGGATCGTTCGCCGTGTGTCCCTACTATTTGGATGGCTTTGATCCAATCAGGAAATCGCGGATCGCGATTCCTATATGCAAGAGTTTCTTGCTTTTGGAAAACCCGATGCTCCAAACGCCGACTCCTCCAGATCTCCTACCACGCGTCCTACCAAGATCTACGGTTGAGATCCCGTCTCGGGATTTTGGGACTTTCAAGGTCTCGATTCTCAGCCTTATGAAAAAACCGATGATGCCAATATCCCAATGCCACCTCCGGGACTCCTCCTCTGTTCCTTCGAGGCTTAAACCTTACGCAACTTTCCAAGATCTGACGGTTGGCGGGATTTTCGCTGCTCTCTTCTACGAATCCTGACCGTCGCTTCCCTTTACTCACGGATTTCTTCAGAAGACTAAAGTTCCTTCCAGAACCCACTTTCCAACACTTGCGCTTGCAATCTCTGCTCGAATCTTCCTCGACCCAATCCCTGGGCTTTCTTTCAACAATACTACGAAGGAACTACCCCTCTTGAGATTTTCTTCAACTCTGATTCTTCAGAGAGACCTTGCGCACACTCCTTGTGCTTGATATTCAACCACCTCAAGTGTTGAATACTTCAGATTATGTGCAACTCCTGCGACAGCAATCTTTAGCTTCCCTTTTTCTCAGATTAATAGCTGAGACTCCTTCTTCCACCTGTGCTCTCTTCACACGGCTTCCACAACCCAAATCAACTTCTGGGTGAATGAGAATAAGTGTTAAACTATCGAGCCTTCATCAACGCACTCTTTGCGGATGAATTCGACTGCACTCTATGCAGGAATATCCTGGCTCAGATAGAGAAACAATTGAAACTCATTCTCTCTCCCCTTCAAACTTCAGTTAAGAACATGAAATCCTATGCACAACATATATCAAGCAAATGCATACAAGAAAGAAAACATTCCTGAGCATAACATTAACACACAGAGAAATCAACACAGACCATGAATTTGAATCAAAGACTCATTCTATTAATTCAACATATGTACATGGGTGTTCTTCACACAATTTTCTGCTTGCTCTTCTCTTCTCCTAAATGTTGCTAATGTTACAATGATACAATCGAGGGTGTCTATATCCATTTTCCCTCCTTCCATCTAAAACTGTATAATATGGAAATAAAATCTATCTACCTGCATTAAATATAATAAATGCCTCCTATCTAATTCAGACAAGAGCGTATGGCTCGAGGTCTGATACAACATACAAAAGGCGCTCCTTCATAAAGGATCATTTAAGACTTGCGCTACAATCCCAAAGCACTTTTCAAAATTTGGGTTTGTTTCTCCAGCTGATCGTTTGCTTGATGTGCTGGCTCGCTTGCTGAGTTGGCGATGCTCCTGCATCATACTCCTCGGCTTGAAAACTTTCATGGGCTCCTGTCCATGAGCTCCTGCACAGTCTGTCCATGCTTTTGGATAACTGCTTATGTCTCCCAGCTGGCATCTTCCACTGGATGATTCTTCCATTTCACCAGATACTCGAAGTATTGCTTCCGTCTGGTTCTTTTGTTGACTCTCTTGTCAAGTATACGCTCCATCTGTGGCTTCTCTTGAATCGTCATCTGCTTCTGCCACTGGATTTCTGGTTGTTCATCACTTCCAATTCTTGTTTCCTTAGCCTTATATGGATATAAGTCTGAAACATTGAATGTCGGAGATATTCCTATCTCATCCGGCAACTCAATCTCATAAGCGTTTTCTCCCAACTTCTTTAGGACTCTGCATGGCCCAATTTTCTTCATCTTCAACTTGTTGTATGTTCCCCTTGGGAACCTTTCTTTCCTCAGAAGTGCCAGAAGTAGATCACCAACCTTGAACTGAATTTGTCTTCTATGCCGATCTGCTCTGCGTTTATATTCCTGGTTCAACTCCAGCAATCGCTGCTTCACTCTGTTGTGAAGTTCTTCCATCGCCTCTGCGAATTCTTCAGCGTTTGCACTCTTTGGCATCATCTGTTCTGAATCCCTCAGTTCAGATACTCCTCTTGGTTGTCTGCCATATACAATTTCAAAAGTAATTTTACCTGTACTTTGATTCACTGAATCGTTGTAAGCGAATTCTGCTTGTGGCAACACATTATCCCAGCTGCTATGGTGCTCTGTCACCAGGCTTCTTAATAAATTTCCAAAACTTCTATTCACCACCTCTATTTGCACATCTGTCTGAGGGTGATAGGCTGAACTAAACATCAAATTAGTTCCCATCTTCTTCCAGAGTGTCCTCCAGAAATGTCCAATGAACTTCGTATCCCAGTCCGATACTATGCTTCCGGGTAAACCATGAAGTCTAACAATCTCCTTGAAGAAAAATTTTGTGATATGAGTCACATCGCTGGTCTTCTGGCATGGTATGAAATGTGCCATTTTGGAAAACCTGTCCACCACCACAAAGATCGAATCATGTCCTCTTTGCATCCTAGGTAATCCCAATACGAAATCCATGCTGATTTCATCCCACGGCCTCTCAGGTATGGGTAACGATTGATAGAATCCTGCATTCTGCTTCCTACCCTTTGAATGCAGACAAATTCTGCACCTGTCAACAAACTTTTTGACATCTTTTCGCATCTTCGGCCAAAAATACGCTTTGCTCAGCTTTGCAAATGTCTTGTCATGGCCAAAATGCCCTGCTAATCCTCCACTGTGATTTTCTTTTAGCAGATTCTCTCTCATGGAGTAATTCGGAATGCATAACTAATTTCCTCTGAACAACAGTCCATTCTGGATCATGTAATCCATCCATGGGATTCTGTCTCTGAGAACTGGATTCTCAGTTGCCTCATATGCCTCTGCAAAATCAGCATCACCTGCATACATGTCCTTAAGGTCTTCAAAACCCAATGTCTTGACTCTAAACTCCTGTAGCAACAAACACTTCCTGTTCAAAGCGTCAACCACTTTGTTAGAAGTACCTGAAATGTGTTTAATTACGAACGTAAAATTCTGCATATACTCTACCCATTTAGCATGTTTCTGATTCAACTTCTCTTGTTGACTCACAAACTGTAATGCATGGTTATCACTATACAGAACAAATTATTTTGGGATCAAGTAATGCCTCCATTTCTTCAACGCCTGTATGATAGCATAAAATTCCTTATCATACGTTGAGTACTTCACCTTGGCCTCATCCAGCTTCTCGCTGAAGTATGCAATTGGTCTGTCCTCCTGGCTCAAGACCACTCCTATGGCAAAGCCACTTGCATCACATTTCACTTGAAATGTCTTCATGAAATCTGGTAACACCAACATCGGTTGTTCGGTGATCTTTCGCTTCAACAGATTGAAGCTCTTCTCTGTCGCTTCAGTCCAATGAAAAGATTTATGTCTTTTCTTGACTGTTTCCATCATCGCTGCGCTAATTCCACTGAAGTTCCTGATGAATTTCCTGTAGAAACTTGCCAATCCATGAAAACTTCTCACCTCGAAAACATTTCTCGGTGATGGCCAATTTTTAATTACCTCCACTTTACTTGGATCCATCTTCAATTCATTTGTCGATATGACAAACCCCAAGTAAATGAGTTTTGTCTTCATAAATGAAGATTTCCTCACATTGATAAACAGCTTCTCTTGCTGTAGCTTTCTCATTACTGCAGCTAAATGCTTCAGATGTTCTTCCTTCGTCTAGCTGAAAATCAAGATGTCATCTAAATAAACAATGACAAACTTACCAATGAATTCCTTCAGCACTTCATTCATCAGCCTCATGAATGTACTTGGTGCATTCGTCAAACCAAACGGCATGACTAGCCATTCGTACAACCCTTCATTGGTTTTGAACGATGTCTTCCATTCATCGCCTTCCCTCATGCAAATATGATGGTATCCGCTTTTCAAATCAACCTTTGAAAAACAAAATTGCTCCGCTTAAACAGTCCATCAAGTCATCCATCTGTGGTAATGGAAACCTGTACCTAATGGTTATCTTGTTAATGGCTCTGGAATCATTTCACATTCTCCATCCTCCATCCTTCTTTGGACTTAGTACTGTTGGAACGGCACACGGAATTAGACTCTCCCTGACCAGTCCTTTATCCAGCAGTTCCTGTACCTGCCTTTTGACCTCCTCATTCTCCTGCGGCGTCAACCTGTACGCTGCTTTGTTTGGCAAACTAGCTCCTGGTATGAGGTCTATATGATGAATTATGCTCCTCATCGGTGGCAACGAATGAGGTAATTTGTCCACCACTATATCAGCGAACTCTTCCAACAGTTCCTGAATTTCCTCTGGCAGATCATCCAATCGTGTGCTGGTCAAAACAACCCTTGGCTTCCTGACCACCAAGAATTGTGGATCTTCCTTCTTCTTTACTTCTGCCAGAAGTTCCTTCCCACTCATGAGAAGTATCCTGTTGTTCACTTTCGGTTTCACCTCCTTATCTGTTATCGGAAGTAACATATGTGTTCTCCCATTCTTCTCTAAAGTGTACGTATTCATCTTCCCATCATGAATTACGTTCTTGTCATATTGTCATGGTCTGCCTAGCAATAAATGACATACATCCATAGGAATAACATCACAGAGTATTTTATCGTTATATCCTCCTATCTTGATGTCAACTAAGCACTATTTAGTGACACTCACCTGATGTCCCTTCTGTAGCCATGAGACTTTATATGGACTCGGGTGATCAGTCGTTTCCAGCTCTAATTTTTCCACCATCTCAGTTGAAACGAGATTGTCGGTGCTTCCGATGTCCACAATAACCTTGCATTTCCTGTCTTTGGTCTTGCATGCAGTTCTAAACAGACTGCTTCTCTGAGTTGTGTCCTCCACCTCCTTCTCGGGTGTTAAGAGAACTTTACGCATCATCAATGACCTTCTGTCTTCTGCGTCTTCTACTTCAGCAGCTCACCTTTGTGCTTCGGCGATGTGAGCTTCTCCTTTATCTGTCTTCCTATCTGGACAGTCGACTGCTTTGTGTCCATTTTTCCCACATGTGTAGCATGTGACGACTCCACCTCTGCCTCTTCCTCTACCTCTGGTACGAGGAAAAGTATTAACATTGGCGTATCCTTCACTCTATTCTGCATGCTGCATTCGTTGTTCAGCGTGTTGGCCTCGCTGAGAACTTCCACCTCTTTCCATTCTGGTCTGAGGCTTCTTCCATTCATCCTTAGATTTCTGGGACCTATCTTGGGTAACCGACTTACCTTTCGGCTGGCTCCTACCTCGCCCTCGCTGTGCTGGCTTACGGCTTAGTTTCTCGTATGCCTTCAATGCCATATGATACGCATCCTCAACCGTTCTGATGGTTGTCATGCTCATATCATCCTGGATATTGTATCTTAAGCCATTCATATACCTGGCTACTTTTTCATCATCGCTCTCCCGATGACCTGCTCTGATATTGAGCTTGTAAAATTCTTCGGTGTATTCCTTCACCGTCATCAACTTCTGTCTCAGGTTCTACATCCTCCTGAACAGTGTGATCTGATAATCCCTCGGGATGAATTTTGCCTTCATCTTCGCAATCATTCGATCCCAGCTTTTGATCTTTTGTTTGCCTTTGGAACGTCTATCTGCTTGAAGCTCGTCCCACCATAATGTTGTATGTCCCTTCAATTTCGTGACAGCATGCCTGACCTTTTTATCCTCTTCGATATCCTCATAATTGAAGTAGGTGTCAAGAGCTCTAATCCAATCCAACAGCTCTTATGCATCTAGACTTCCTTCATAGACTGGAATGTCCATTTTTGTCTTTGAACTCATCCGAGCGATAGCCTTGATTAACCACTCATTGGTTGCATCTTCGGCTGCAACTTCTCCCTATTGTTCAGCTTCATCTTCGCCCTCAGAGTCGCTTAATTCTCCTGCATTGGCTGTGCGTCTCTGCGCTGCTTCCATATCTTCCAATCTCGCTCTGAGATCACGTATTTGCCTCTCCATCTCTAGATTCCCTGTAGGCCTACCTCTTCTTCTCACCTCCCTGTCCTCCGGGTCGGGTGATTGTCTCTCCCTTCTGGGTGGCATGGTGAATTCTTCTCTTCTTCTCTGCTACAGAAAACAGAAAAATTATCCTTGCTCTGATACCACTTGGTGCAGACGCTCCACCCAGGCAACGTCTGCTCCCACCAGGACCTTCCTTTTTCCAGGCCCGAAGAGCTGAACCGCCCTTCGAATCCCTTATCGGGAATTCTCTGCGCCCACAGGATGATATTTACGATCTCCCTTTTCCCTCTCGGGAAATCCAACCTCGCATGATCGCGAGTCTTGCACTCACAGATTCGGGTCTCACAAATCCCCGAAACCCAATGAGCATTTACTTCACGCCTCCTTTTCTCTTATCGGGAATTTCCCCGTCGGAAAATCGGAACTTACGACGTCAACAAACACTTACCTCTCGTTTTCCCGATCCCCTATCCCCGATGCCACCTATCCTCCACTCCAGGCTTAACCTTTTCGAGAAATTGTGTATCGAGTTTTCAGGAATTCCATGGTCGATGTTCACGGGACCTTCCAAACCCCGAACTCCGATAGCCCGACACATGTTCTCCACTCAGCTCATCGACTGCGTGGATATCGCGATTCGGGTTTTCGTGAATTCTCGTGTTGTGAGTCTCTCGTCAACGAGAACTCCGAAATTTCGAACCCCGAACTCTTCACAATCCTTGGACATGCTTCCTTCAGATTAACGGTCCTGATTGCGTCGGGAAATCGCGGATCACGATTTAGATATGCTCGAGTTTCATGACTCCGGAAACCCCGATATTCCGAACTTCGATTCTCCGGGATCGTTTGCCACGTGTCCCTGCTGTTTGGACGGCTCTGATCCAATCAGGAAATCGCGGATCGCGATTTCTATATGCAACAGTTTCTTGATTTTGGAAAACTCGATGCTCCAAACGCCGACTCCTCCAGATCTCCTGCCACGCGTCCTACCAAGATCTACAGTTGAGATACCATCTTGGGATTTCGGGACTTTCAAGGTCTCTATTCTCAGCCTTATGAAAAACCCGATGATGCCAATATCCCGATGCCACCTCCGGGACTCCTCCTCTGTTCCTTCGAGGCTTAAACCTTACGCAACTTTCCAAGATCTGACGGCTGGCGGGATTTTTGCTGCTCTCTTCTGCGAATCCTGACCGTCGCTTCCCTTTACTCACGGATTTCTTCAGAAGACTAAAGTTCCTTCCAGAACCCACTTTCCAACACGTGTGCTTGCAATCTCTGCTCGAATCTTCCTCGACCCAATCCCTGGGATCTCTTTCAACAATACTACGAAGGAACTACCTGGCGCAGCACGCACCACCCGCGCGCCCCGCTCCCACCAGGACCTTCCTTCACTCAGGCCCGAAGAGCTAAAATTCCCTTCAGATCCCGTAGCGGGACCTTTTGTCACCCACAGGATGCTCTATTGATCTCCCGTTAGTCTTCTCGAGAAATCGGGTTTCGCGTTATCGCAAAACTTGTGTGCAAGGTTCTCGTGCTACTCAGAACCCCGAAACCCGATGGGTCAAAGTGTCAACACTCTCCATTCCTGTCGGGGATTTCCCTATCGGGAAATCAGCGTACGCGATGCTGAGATTCACTTGCACCGCAAATTCCCGAACCCCGAACTTTGATGCGCACATGCGTTATTCCCTCGCCACGTCACATCCTCTCTCCGTGCGATCGGGAATAGCGTGATCGCGATTTTTCTGGTTGAAATCTCTTGCAATGAGAATTCCCGAATGTCGAATCCCGACTTTACTGGATCTTGTTCCACCTATCCCTAAAGTGATCGACGGCTCCAATGGCTTCAGGAAATCGCCAATCGCGATTGCAACCAGTATGAAACTCTCACCTCCACGAACTCCAAAGACCGAATCCCGATGGTCCTTGGTTCTTCTTTCCTGCGCCTAAGGACTGACTCCCGAGCAACTTCTCCAAGATTTGACGATCATCGGGGCTTCGCGGATTTCCCCCTGCAAGACCGGTCGTCGATTCCTCCTCCTTGAGGAACCCTCCCGCTTCAAAGCTTCTTCTGGTTCGAACCTTCTCTTGGTCCTCCTTCACGGAATCATGAAGGAACTATCCCTCCTGATCTTGTCGACTCTGATCCTTTCAGAGACTTTCGCACACTTCTCGTGCTCGACCCTTAACAACTCTCAAGGTGTTGAGTCCTTCAGATCCTGTGCACTTGCAGCCATAGTAATCCTTGCCTTCCTGTGCTCACACTAGCTACTGAGACTTCAAATTCAGCCTGCACTTCTCCTGCACGGCTCTATTAATCCGCACCAACTTTTGGGTGAACGAGAATAAGAGTTTAACTATATAGCCTCATCAACACACTCTATGCGGATTAATTCGACTGCACTCTATGCAGGAATCTCCCAGCTCAAACAGAGAAACAATTGAAACTCATTCTCTTCTCTCTCAGACTTCAGTTAAACCTCTAAAATCACATGCACAGCATATTCAAAGAAAATGCATACAAGGAAAACATTCATTCAAGAGCACATAAACAACCTACCCACAGAGAAACAACACCAGACATGAAATTGAATCAAAGACTCTCTTCTATTAATTCAATACATCTGTACATGGTTGTTCTTCACAAATTCTCTGCTTGCTCTCTCTTCTGCTTCTGAATGAATGAATTCTGAATGATCCTCTTACAATGTACAAAGGAGGGTGTCTATATCTGTTTTCCCTCTCGAAAACTGAAACTGTCTAATCTAGACTTAAACATCTATCTACCTGCATTAAATCTATTAAATGCCTTCCTATCTACTAAGGACGAGAGCTTAAAGGCTCAAGGTCCCCTTTACAATACAAGTGCGCTTCTTTATAAATGACTTCATTAAAGAGCGGCGCAACAATTTCCAAAGTATTTCAAAATACGTGCTGGCGCTGTCCAGCTGTTTTCTCTCAATGTGTTGGCTCGCTTGATGTGTTGGGGATGCTCCTGCATCACTACCCCTATTGATCTTTTATTCAACTCTGATTCTTCAGAGAGACCTTGCGCACACTCCTTGCGCTTGATATTCAACCACCTCAAGTGTTGAATACTTCAGATTATGTGCAACTCCTGCGACAGCAATCTTTAGCTTCCCTTTTTCTCAGATTAACAGCTGAGACTCCTTCTTCCGCCTGTGCGCTCTTCACACGGCTTCCACAACCCAAATCAACTTCTGGGTGAATGAGAATAAGTGTTAAACTATCGAGCCTTCATCAACGCACTCTTTGCGGATAAATTCGACTGCACTCTATGCAGGAATCTCTTGGCTCGGATAGAGAAACAATTGAAACTCATTCTCTCTCCCCTTCAGACTTCAGTTAAGAACATGAAATCCTATGCACAACATATATCAAGAAAATTCATACAAGAAAGCAAACATTCCTGAGCATAACATTAACACACAGAGAAATCAACACAGACCATGAATTTGAATCAAAGACTCATTCTATTAATTCAACATCTGTACATGGGTGTTCTTCACACAATTCTTTGCTTGCTCTTCTCTTCTCCTGAATGTTGCTAATGTTACAATGATACAATCGAGGGTGTCTATATCTGTTTTCCCTCCTTCCATCTAAAACTGTCTAATCTGGAAATAAAATCTATCTACCTGCATTAAATCTAATAAATGCCTCCTATCTAATACAGACAAGAGCGTATGGCTCAAGGTCTGATACAACATACAAAAGGTGCTCCTTCATAAAGGATCATTTAAGACTTGCGCTACAATCCCAAAGCACTTTTCAAAATTTGGGTTTGTTTCTCCAGCTGATCTTTCGCTTGATGTGCTGGCTCGCTTGCTGAGTTGGCGATGCTCCTGCATCAATCGGGTGATGTACAATAATTGAAGGGTGCATCAATAACTGATCTGGGGATTCTCTATGAGAATGAAGGATGCATCACACCTAACGTTGATACTTTGCAAAGTCTCTTCTTCCTTCGCCACGTAGATCTATCTGCACCCCATCCTCCATCTCTTAAGTGCAGAATTAGAAATTCGGGTAGGAAAACCAACATCGAGTGGTTTCTCAGCCTTTATTTCAAACTTTGTCATAGGGTTGGCTGGAATTGCCATGTTGAGGGCATCAAAATCTATATATATATATATATATATATATATATATATATATCTATATATATA
>ML809723.1:401643-426320 GCA_009831015.1 Picea engelmannii | reverse complement strand
TTGTATTTTGGGAGTTACACTATGTGGAAAATAGGGTTTGTGGTCAGTCCTGAAACTAGTCAAAATCAGGTGTTTCGGGTAAAAACATCATAACCTATTCATACCAGATCCAAATTCAATGAGACAAATTGTGTTGGTTAGGGTACAGTATTTAGTAATTTGTGTAATAGTTTCAAATCATTTCATCAAATATTTTGTGAGGGGCACGCTCTACAAGGTCGCTCTCTAGAATAATCCAGAATTCAGCAAGGTATTCCATTTTTGCTATAACTCTTCTTATGAGAGGTTACAAGTAGTTCCACTTGGAGGAATTGCATAAAAAACACTAAGGAAAAATTTTGTATCAACTTCAGATCTTTATACATTACAGTTTCAAATTTATGATTACTTCAAGTTAGGGTTGTTGACTAATCCAAAACTAGGCATGTGAGACTAAAGAAAAGTTTGATGACAATGCTAGTCTCTTGTTTTTAAAGTTAAGGAAGGTTTGAAGAAATGTGATCATATACACCAGGTCTATTACAGAACTACAAATCATATTTGGATGATGAAATTGATGAGGGCTTTTGGTTGAGGTACATGTTGAGTACATGGTTGAGACAAGTAGTTGATGAGTTGGCGCACAGACATGAAGTGTATAGTTGATGATGTTGGTACATATTGATGAGTCATAGTTGATGAGTGGTTGAAACATGATTGGTACATATTTGGCACATGGTTGGATGCACTTGTTTATGGTACAGGTTGATTACAGGTTGGTGCATGGTTGATGCATTTGTTTATGGTACAGGTTGATTACGGGTTGGTGCATGGTTGATGCACTTGTTTATGGTACATGTTGATTACAGGTTGGTGCATGGTTGATGCAATTTTTGTGGTACAGTTTGATTACAGGTTGAGGTACAGGTTGATGCATGGTTGATGCATGGTTCAGATTTATTGGTATAGATTTATAGTGGTATATCTCATAGTGATAGTGTGACAGTGGTTCCATCATTCTACTTCTACTCCACGGTGGTAGGATGGGGAAAGGACAGGTGGTTGTAGCCACCTTCCAGTTGTAGCCGGAGAACATTGGGGGTTGTATCCTCCTTCTGGTTGTAGCCAGAGATTTGGGGAGTTGGAGCTTCCCTCTGGTTGTAGCCTGAGAAACTAGGGGGTTGGAGCCTCCTTCCAGTTGTAGCTGGAAAACAAAGGAAGTTGGTGCTTCCAATGAATATAATTCTTCAATACATATAAGAAAAAACATTATGTGGTTTTCTCCCAGTTTGGGTTTCCACATAAAACACTGGTGTACTGTGTATGTGTGTGATTGTTTATTTATTACTGCTCATTATTGGATAATAATTCTACATTGATATAACATTTGAAGGAAAAGGATTATAATTACGTTATTACTGATTGACCCCCCCTCTCAGTAATCCAACACATACCCTCTCCAACTTTTCACTCCTCTTAATATAATTTATTTTCTTTTGGCAGAAATTCCATGAGTGAGTTGGAGAGGAGGACGCATGTTATCTGCAAGGAGAAATTCTTCCTAGATCTATCTAGAGGTACATGTGATCCTTTCCAACTAGCCACATTTTCCTTTGGTCTTTACCATACCACCACACGGATATTTCAACACTTACCAAGGTTGTGTGTTTTGCAAAGACAAGATATAGATCTCCTTTAAGAAATTTATATTTTCCCAACATCTCTTATGTTGCACGTAAGTGTAAGTTAGGAGCGGAGTTTGCTACATCATATTTATTAAATTCAACCATTGCTTTACAGAGCACAACTTAATTACAGTAAAATACCAAGCAAAGGAAAAGACAAAAATAAAGAGGAATTTTCAATCAGCCTACCCTAAACCTACACATTTTATCCTGATCAAAATATATGCTAAAAGAAACATGAAAACGACATTTTTTTTATGCTAACATAAGTATTTTTTTAAGGCTTGGCAATTCACTCGAAGGGTGTCAGGTTCCCCCATCAGATTTTGCAACCGGTATGTGCCTGCCCAAATTTTCTCGAATACTTGGAAAGGTCTGAGCCAAAGATTTTGAAATTTGGAATGATTTCCCTTAGGTTCATTTGCTCTATCCCATTTTAGGACTAAGTCTCCTACTTCAAAACTCTTCTCTTTGGCCTTATGATTGTCAAACCATATTTTAACTATCTGCTGATGAGCGATGAAATTAGATTTATCTTTCTCCCTTTCCTCTTCAAGAACGAGGAGGGTATCGATTCTTTGTTGAATAACTGATGAGGGTTGTCCTCTTGAAGCCCGAGCAAGCTGCAGTGATGGAAGATACAACCCACTTGGGAGAATGGCCTCTTGTTTGTATACTAGAAAGTATGGAAAGTTTCCTATATATTCCTTGGGTGTTACTCTATCTACCCATAACACATTATAAATAAATCTATGTTTGACAACACAGGTATTCCAACAAAGGACAAACACCTTCAGTAACCACTCACATAACTATATCAAATATCAACACACCGATGTTTTCACATGGTAAAAGCCCTACAAGGAAACATCCATGGCCCCAGCCAGTGTGACCACTTGGAGCAGTTTATTAATGCAAAGAAAAAGATTACAGAGAGATTTTACAAGAGAGTTTCTCACAATCGATCATCGAGAAATGACCCTCCATTCTCTTTAAATAGAAATCATGGACCAATTGGGTGTTAAGCCACATATCAATGGCCATTAATATTGATGAGAGTATGAACCATTAGATCACTCTATGTCGGGAACATATCGTGACCATCTGATTTCCTAACTACAAATGCATACTAATGCATACTAAAGAAACACACTTTTACATAACAACACATTAGACCAAGTAGATCTTAACTAACTCCTAAGTGTCTAAATATCCTAACATCCCCCCTTAAGAACAACTTGGGATAGGATTGAAGGATTTACAATAGTGACACAATAGGATAAGGAAGGAGGCATTAGAGCCTATCCCTCCTTAATGAAAACTTCCTGAACTCCTAAGATTGATCGAAGTTTGGAAAACTTCACTTCTGTAAGAGACTGTGAAAATGTCTACAACTCGATCTTCTGTAGGAAAAAATAGCACCTCAATAACTTGATCATGAATGAGATTTTTGATGAAGTGCATGTGGATCTCAATGTGTTTTCTATGTTGATGTTGAACTAGGTATTTGGTGAGGTTGATGGCACTCTGATTATTGCACCAAAGGTTGTTCGGATGCTTCTACTAGAATCCAAACTCTGAAAGGATCCGTCGAAGCCACAAGGCTTCCTGACTTGCATTTACCACTGCTCGATACTCTTCTCTTGCTTAAGAAAGTGAAATATCATGTTGTTTCTTACAGGCCCAAGTGACAGGTCTTGAACCAAGGCTGAAAACATAACCTGTAGTAGATTTTCAATCATCAGGGTCGTCGACCCAATCTGAATCAGTGAAACCAACCAATAAAGGAGTCTTTCCTGAACTATAATGTATCCTGAACTGAACTGTACCATGGACATAGCGAAGTATCCTTTTAGCTATTTTCCAATGGCTTTCATGGGGTGTTTGCATATATCGGGCAATGATACCAACAACAAAGGAAAGATCAGGATGGGTATGAGTCAAGTATAAGAGGTTACCAATTAACTGACAATACAGGGTGGCATCAACTTTGGGAGAAGTACAGGTGGAAGTAAGATTGACTCCAGACTAGAAGGGAGAAGTGGTAGGTTTACTATCGTCCATGTGAAAGAGACGAAGAAGGTCACAAGCATACTTAGACTGGGAAAGAAAAATTCCTTAATTGGTTTGCAAAACTTGGAGGCCAAGGAAGTAGTGAAAAAAACCTAAGTCTGTCATTTCAAATTTCTTCTTAAGGCTGGTTTTCACCTGGTTTAAAAGTTGTGAGTCACTACTAGTAATGATAAGGTCATCAACATAAAGGAAAAGGATTATGAGATGGCTTCGTAGTTTCTTGGTATAGACATTAGGATCAGAATGGCAACTAGAGAATCTAGTGGCAATAAGAAAGGTGTCCATTTTGGCATACCAAGCTTGGGGAGCTTTCTTGAGACCATAAAGATATTTCTTAAGGAGAAAAACAAGGTTGTTCCATGTAGATTTCTTCTTGCAAATCTTCATGTAAGAAAGCAGATTTAACATCCATCTGACGGACCTCCTATTTATGTGAGGCAGCAAGGGCAAGAAAAAGGCATATAGAATTCATTTTGGCTACAGGGGAAAAGGTTTCATGATAGTCAATTCCTTCAACTTGGGAAAATCCTTTTGCAACTAAATGAGCCTTGTGTCTTTCAACACTTCCATCTGATGCATACTTAGTTCTGTAGACCCATTTACATCTGACAAGTTTTCTTCCTTTTGGAAGAGGTACAAGATCCCAAGTATCGCTTTCCATTAAAGAATGATACTCTTCATTCATTGTTGTATCCCAATCTGGATGACCTGAAGCTTCTACAAATGTCTCTGGATCATGAGTTTCTGAAACTTGAGACAAAAGAGAAGAGGCTCACTGGAACTGTGAACGTGTGCGACGTTGATCTAAAGGATCACCGACAAGATCACCAGCTGCTTCTCATGTTGAACAGACCCATCTAGGAAGTGGTGGAACTGTTGTTGGTTCATGTTCAAAGGACTCATCTGGTGGAGGGTGAGTAGGCGGAGGTGGATTTTCATCCTTACTATCATCATCTGAAGAAGAAACTAGATCAGAAGAAGGCAAAAATGCCAAAGATGGCTCACAGGCCGAAGAAGGCACAACCGTTGAATTAGGCTCGCAGGCCAAAGAAGGCACAAATGCTGAATTAGGCTCACAGGACAAGAGCTTTTCATCAAATTTAACATCTTTTCTAATAATAATTTGATTACAATGTGATTGAAGAAGTTTGTAACCTTTGACATCTTCAAAATAACCAACAAATATACACTCCTCACTTTTAGGCTGCAATGCTTTCCTTTTCTCATCAAGAATGTTATCCCATGCTATACTGCCAAATACACGGAAGTGACTTACATCTTGTTTAATTTTAGTCCAAGATTCTTCCATTGTTATATTTTTAAGAGCCTTTGTGGAAGTGCGATTTACTATGTAATTTTCATATTTGATGGCTTCCACCCAATACTTTAGACTTAATCCCTTAGATTGGATCATACAATTAGCCATTTATTTTAATGTGCAGTTCTTTCTCTCAGCAACACCATTTTATGTGGTGTATATGGAATAGTGTGTTGCATTTGGATTCCATGTGTAGTGCAGTAATTTGTAAAATTATTGTTCACATATTCGCCTCCATTATTTGTTCTTAACCTTTGAATTTGATGTCCAGATTGATTTTCTACAAGGGCCTTGTAGGCCAAAAACTTATCAAAAGCTTCTCTCTTGAGTTTTAAGAAGTAAACCCAAGTATGTCTGGAAAAGTCATCAATGAAACTTAAGAAATACTTGCACCCAGAAAAAAAAGGAGAAGAAAGTGGACCACGCAAATCACTGTGAACAAGTTGCAAAGGACCCGAGGCATTCCAAGAGGCACATTTTTTAAAATTGTCCCGATGATGTTTTCCGAGAACACAACCGAAACAAACACCATCTCTGCATGAAACAAGAGGAAGACCAATGACCATCTGTTGATTACATAGTTTCCGCAATGAGTGATTGTTTAGATGACCAAACCACTCATGCCAAAGTTTACTCAACTCATCGCTATGAGCAACAAAAACTGATGAAAAGGATGATGACCCAAAGTTTTCAAACTTGTACAACCTGGTGATATCATCAACAATTTCAGTTGCAAGAACATGATTAGGATATTTTAGATCCTTGATTACAACTTGGTGAGGTGAAAACTCTACGATTTTACCTTCACCTGAATGAGTGATTTGATATACTGATAGAAGGTTACAAGAAAGACTTGGAACACATAATATATCATTGAAATGACCATTTTCTACTTTTACTATTCCAGATCCTTCAACACTAAGAGATCTATCATCACCAACAAATATATTTTGGGTGTTACATTCATTTAGAGTAGAAAATATTTCTCTATCCTTATCCATATGATAAGATGCTCCATAATCAATAAGCCACTTATTAGAAGTAGAAGTAGAAGGTGTATTGAAGGAGAAACCAGAAGCAGAAAGTGCATGTCCATGAGAGGAAGAAGAAGAAGTAGGATCAATATTGATGTTGTGCTTCTTCATTGTTGCTTCTAAAGCTGTCATATTCTTGAAACATTTGGACTCATCATGACCATCTTTATCACAAAATTTGCAATGTATGTCAGTCTTCTTATTTTTATATTTTTCTCCTTTGTCTCCATTTGGAGAAAAAGTTTTCTAAGTGGGTTTGGGACCCTTATATTACTTGTTGTTGTAGTGAGGATGTTGCTTCTTGGGATTCTTGGTTTTATCTTTCTGTTGGGAAACTAAGGCGTTGTTGGAGGTACCTGTAGTGTTGATCACTCCAAGTTGTACAAGCTTATCTTCCTCTCGAATCAAAGCAACAAAAAATGACTCAAGAGTGGGTTTTTCATAATCTTTCCCTAGATCCTCTCTCATGGCATAAAAGGTAGATAGAAACACAAAATATGAACTACCTAGATTAGAAATAATAAGATAAATGCAACGCTCTTCCTCCATTTTTATCTTACATTCTTCACATAAAATTCTGAGTGTTTTAAACCTAGATAGATAGTCTCCAAGGAAAGAAAAATCACTTGGACCCAAGGTCATTACTTGATTTTCTAACTATTGTGCTTGAATAATATTGAGTTTACCAAACACAGATTCAATCTTGTCCCAAGCTTCGTTGGGGTCATCAATTTCTTGGAGGTGGTATCTTAAATCAAGAGAGATGGACATTCCGATTATACCACGTGATTCATCACTCCTATTAGCCCATTTGGATTTCTTATCATCATTAGTGGGTTCTTTTTCCTTTCCTAAGGTAATCCAGTACAAGCCTTTACTTCTTAATAAATCTTCCATATGAGATTTTCATTGGAAGTAGTTGGTGTTGGTAAGAAAAACATTACTTGTAGAAGCCATATTAAATATGCAGATAATATGGATTTAAAAACTAAAACTAATGATTTGGATGGAAAGAGCTCGAAAAATTATGCGGTTTTAAAAAAATGGCATTGAAAACAGACTTCAGATGTGAGAGTTATGCCCTTTTAAAAAAAGGCATAAACGGTAACCAAATGACCACATGATAGTGTAAGATGCTTTATGAAATGACCCACTTTTATAAAGAGAAGTGGGGATCACTTTTACAATGAAGTTACTTTGTAACATAAAAGTTGCATGCAAAAGAAATAACTCTAAAATAAAATATTAAAGCTACTTATAGTGATTCACTTTTATACTTGAAGTGAAATACACTTTACAATTTTAGCATGAAATTTTTCAAAAAAGATAACAAAAGAGAGACTTGAACCCAAGAACTCTTAATTAATAAGACAAATTTTAACCAAATGGTCTAGAAAAACATATAATAATGTTCAGAAGGAGGATTGTTGTTGTTGTTGGAGAGCATGCTAAAAAAAAACTCTTTTCACACAAGAAAATTTTTTCTCTTCTTGATGACAACAAAGGTTAGATCTCGGTTAACTTACCCGAAAGATGCACCTTTTCATATATGTTTCTGATTTTCCAAGATCGCACAAGGTGTGGGGAAAAGAGAATACACAGATCTAAAAGAGCAACAACCTAGAAACAAATAATATCAAACCGAAATAAAACCAAAATAAAACTTTGTAGAAATTTAAAAAATGCATATTCAGGCTTTATACATCCAGATCTGACTGTAATGGTCGTATCTTGGGCAAAAAAAAACCTTTTCGAGTGAAATGAAAATTGTTCCTGACTGAAACGAGTGCTTCGTACGTAATGGAACAATCCTATCAGCCCAAAAATGTATGGAAATGACAAAAAATGGATATGAGACAACTCGACTTCATGATCTCAATCTACAATAGGAGAGGGTCTTCAAACAGGATCTGATAACATGCTCGACAACACAGGTATTCCAATAGAGGATGAACACCTTCATTAACCACTCAAATAATCAGATTAAAGATCAACACACTGATGTTTTCACATGGTAAAACCCCTACAAGGAAACATCCACGGCCCCAGCCAACGCAACCAATCAGGTGTTAAGACATAGATCAATGGCCACCACGATCGAGGAGAGTATGAATCGTCAGATCACTCTATGTTGGGAACATATCGTGACAGTTGTATTTCCTAACTACAAATGCATACTAATGCATACTAAAGAAACAGACTTTTACCTAACAACACATTAGACCAAGTAGATCTTAACTAACTCCTAAGTGTATAAATATCCTAACAAGCTATGCCAATTCCTTTGATAGTTTGCACCTGTTTTCTTCAATATCCTCATCGGGTTTTTTTTAATTGATTCTTCCACCCCATTTCCTTGTGGGTAGTAGTTTGCATAGTATATTATTATGATCCTCGGATTATGCAACCAGTTTACACAATCCTTGTCCCTTAACTAATTTGTAAGGTTTTATATATAGATCAAATTCTTGAACAACTTCCATTCAATTTCCCCTTCTCTCTCCCATCTTTTGTTGAGTGAACATGGATTAGACTGCGAGATGAGGCACAATGACTTTGGTGTGATTTTTCATGATGTAAGATCTGAAATGTTTCACTGTTTTGTATACCTCATAAGCATGTTTGTCTATAGTCGGGTAGTTCAGTTTGGATCCTTGGAGATTAGTCCTCATAAATGATACTAATGACTCATTGTTGTCATCATCTTTCTGGTTCAATACTATAGCCAAGGATTGGTCAGAGGTGAAAGTATAGAGGAAACAATATTTACTAAAATCGAGACTTCACAACACTAGATATTGAGAGATTGCAATCTTGATATTGTTGAAGGCATCTTTTCGCTCGTCATCCCATTTAAAATATGCATCCTTGGGAATCATTTTTTGTAAGGGTTTGACAGTTTCAGCGAAATCGGGCATGAACTTCCTCACAAATTTAATTTTCCCAAAGAAGGATTGCATAGCCCTTTTGTTATGGGGTAAGGGGAGCTGAGCTATTTCCTTTATTCGTTCAGGGTATATACGAATTCCTTCTTGAGATATAATATTGTAAGTTTTAAACCTGTGAAGTAAAGAAATGCATATAGATTCTTAAGAAAAACAAAGTTTAATCAATGGCTCATACACAGAGTACACAGAGATTTTATACCGAAAACCCTCAATCGGGAAAACCTTTCTTAAATTCATTATATTTAATTTCACCATTCACCATACAATATATACAATGTTTTTAGGTATTCCATAGATACCAAAACCCTAATCCCTTAATCTGAGATTAATTTAGAAAACCGCTAAAAATAGCAAAATCGCCCAAAAACAAATTTCGGGGAGCTGCCCCGAACACTGCACATAACCAGGGGGGGCATACCTGGCCCCCCTGCGACACCCCTAGGAAAGTGCCCGACACACATGATACAAATAGCACTACTAGAGGGATCATCAGACGCAGTTGTCAAATCTGACGCACCCACACACAAACATGCAAAGAATATAACACATACCCAACAAATATGACCTAGTAGTTTCCCTTCCTCTACACCAAAGATAGTTTTCTTAGGGTTCAAAGATATTCCATATTTCCTACACCTCTCAAAAATTTGGGTTAGATGTTGGATGTGGTCTTCTCTGTTCTTTGAATACATAGTCACGTCATCCAAATTTACTACTACACACTTAATCCCCTAAAGGCTACATCCATGGCCCTTTGGAAGGTTTCCCCTACATTAATCAACCCAAAGGGCATGTGTTTATAATAAAAATTTCCCCACTTGGTTCAGAAGGTAGTCTTCAATCGGTCTTCCTCTAAAACTATGACCTGGTTATAACCTGAGAAACCATCTAGAAGGGAAAGGATTTCAGAGCCAAAAATGGTTTGCAAGAGCTGTTCCATGGGTGGGACTGGGTAGTTATCCTTTTTCGATGCTTTTTTAAGGTTTCAAAAATCTACACATAGGTGGATCTCCCCAAAATATTTCCTAATAGGAACCAAATTGGCTACCCAGGCAGAGTGTCTAACCTGAAAGATAATATTAGAATTTAACAATTTCTTCATTTCTTGATACATCAGGGGTTCCATAGATGGATGATACTTTCATAATTTCTATTGGAAAGGTTTTATCCCATGTTTCAATGGGATTGTGTGTTGTATAATGTGAGTATCATATGTTTTCAGATCCTTGAAAGACCAGACAAAGATATCCTGGTATTCCTTAAATAGTTTGATATAAGATTTCCTATTTTCTTTGGATACTGTCTTACCAATGTTCACTTTCTTTGGGTTCTCAAGGGTACCTAAGTTTATAGTTTCATGCAAAGGGCATGAACTCTCTATTTTTTCATTCTTCGACCCCTTAAACCTTTCTCTCAATTCAAAGAGATATTCCAAACTAGCCACCCCTTTAGGTATAATGCAAAACTTGGGATGATCATCACCTTGGTATTTTCCCTTGTTCTTTTGGTGGGATTTTGTTTCTGCCAGTTTCTCTTGGAATACCTCATCATCAATAGCCAAATATTTAAAATTCTCTTGATTAGAAAATCTACAATCTGTTCATCTCCTTCAAAAACCTTCCAATTAGAAATATTGTTAGTTACTCATGGTTTGTAGAGTAGTTCCACAGTGAACCTAGAGGCTTCATAGTATTCTAAAAGGGATAACCTTGAGGCTGCAGTGGCTAGGGAATCAACAAGTGTGTTTTCCACCCTGGTAACAGAGGTAATGTTGAAAGCCTCAAAATTGTCTATCAGGATGTGTACCATTTGTTGATAACTCTTTAAGTGAGGTGAATTGAAATGTATAGTATTCTTTACTTGCCTGACAACGATTTCAAAATATCCAAATACTTTCAGTTCCTTGATGTTCAAGTCAATGGATTTCCTTAGCCCCTGGACTAGGGATTCATATTCAACAATATTTTTTGTGTATTCAAATTTTAACCTACAGGATAAGAAATTTTGCTTCCCTTTTGGGTCAATAAGGATGCACCCTGCTCCTGATCCTTCTTGTGATTTAGATCCATCATAGTAGATGGTCCACATCAGGGCCAAGGAGTTTCTTATTTCTACATGGTTGATTGTTTCTTCAATTTCAACCTTGCGATCTACTAGTTTCATCGGGAATTTTTGATGGGTCATACTTTCCTCCGAGGCCACTAGCGAATCTATCTGAAAAACCATTTCAGAATTTTTCTTGGATGATATATCGGATTAGTAAGGAGAAAGATTACCGAAATTCAAAATCACAGGAATAATCACCTAACAAAGGAAAATATGTTGATGAGGATTCATTACGAATCTCTAAATCAGTGACAGTACATTTAATATATTTCTCTCTGTCAATCCTGATCATGTTTGGATTTCCTTTTAATGGAAACCAGAGGTGAGCCTAGTCGGTACTAAAATATCCATCTAATTTCTCAGACTAGTCCCGGCTAAGCAGCAGGCCATAAGCCTATGGGATGTCTACTACGATTATGTTAATTACTTGGACAAACTTGGGGTGAGTAGCCATGCTGATCATGACATCTTTCAACTCCACAATGACCTTTACTTGGGTTATGTCCAATTGTATAACATGTTTCTCATCTTGAGCGGTGTAGCATTCAATTTCTTGCAGATTAATAATGGCATGACATTTGAAGATGCCCGTGAATCAACTAGGGAATTATGTAAATTTCTGTTGAAAAACTCAAAGGTTAGTAGGAAAGGAGAGACACAATATATTTCCTTTTTATCTAGGGAACATGCATTCACATTTGGTTTATTCCTTAAATCTGTAGGGGACGACACATTCCCTTGATCAGTTCATTTCATAGGGGTATCTATTAACTTCAAGGCTTGTAACAGGAAATCCTTTTGTTGGGGAATCATACACATGTCCTTGAACGACACATTATCCTTTAACTTATTTAAGTCTTCTACTATGTTGTAGTCCAGCTTAGGTGTTTCCCATGTGTGTATGTTTATAGGGTTTCTTTGGAAGACAATCGGTGCTTTCTAGTGATCGGATATTTTTTTCCTTCTCGAGGATTGAACAATGGTGTGGTTATTTTGGACTG
Organism: Picea engelmannii; assembly: GCA_009831015.1. Classification (NCBI taxonomy): domain Eukaryota; kingdom Viridiplantae; phylum Streptophyta; class Pinopsida; order Pinales; family Pinaceae; genus Picea; species Picea engelmannii. The sequence continues at coordinate 414,176 of ML809723.1, read as the reverse complement.
GTTGACCCCTACTTCGCGTTTGTACAACCAAGACCTTAGCAGGTGTTGGCCCTTGACCAAGTTTTGAGGAAAACTTGGTCATAATTGACCATTTTTGGACTTCGACAGTTTGTCAAAGATGGAGCACCAGACGAAGCAGAGATCACGGGATCTCGGTCCACTTTTGGGCCCCTTTTAAGGTTTTGGGTTAACGTAATGGGAAAGGGATGTCGGCCCATGGGTTTACCCACGCTTAAGCCCACTTTTGTAATGTATAAATAGAAGGATAGACAATGTAAGAAGTAGTAGATGTGATTGCTTAGTGTAATTGATAGTGCATCTATGTGATGTTGAATAAGTGCTCTGTGTGAACTGTGTAAGGTTTGCAAGGCTAAGTGCAAGTTACTGTGTGGTTGATATAGAAAGCTAAGTGTTGTAATGCAAGGAAGAAGGATCTAGCGAGATGCATAGATCTTCTGTCCTATGCGAAGAAGGGATTTGGAGGCTTTGTTCTTGTAACAAATTGAATATGATAATAAAGAAGAAGATCTTATGGACGTAGCCCCTGGGTGGGGGTGAACCACGTAAATCTGTGTGTTATGCTCTATTCTTTGATTCAATGTGTTTATCTTTGCTTATGCTATGTGCTTCTATATATCCACTGATGCTCTATGATTCTTAGATATACATGATTGTTATATCTTATGTGTATGAGGATGCTTAGTGTTGATCTACTGGATTTGATATGGGTTACTATGGTTAAGTGCTGAAATACTATAGATCTGAGTATTCACCATGAAGCTCTATGTTGTCTGCGAAGTATAATAAGGGTTGAATATTGATGAATGATCAATGCTAAGTGCTATGTAAATGATATAATGACAGATTTGTGCCCCATCTAAGATTGTAGACACCTGAGTCTTGCAACCACCCCTGCCTCTACCTTGGGTGAGACTTCATCTACTTCGCAGGTGTTGTCAAAGGGGATGGTAGTTAGGGCTTTGTTGGTGTGCTCTTGAGCGTTGAACCCTAGGTCTACCCCTGTGCCAATAGTGGGTGGTTCCTGGACCTCAAATACCTCGTCGAGAGGCATCGGTATGTCAGGATCCCACAACAACATGGATGTTTCTTCTGGAGGCTCAACTTCTTTGTGATCAATGATATTTACTGTTGAGCCACTTGATTGTTCGGTAAGAGAAACTTTGTCTAGGAACCGATTGGTTGTTAAATTCATAGCGTCCACCCATTGGGGATAGTATCTTTTAGAATGTTTCTCTTGACGGTACGTACAAAAATATTCAGATGCTACATTACCCAGGTCGATGCTTAAGTTGGTTGGGGGAGGTTCAATTGCTTTGAAAGGTAGGTTTCTTTAAAAAGGGGTTTATAAGGCCTTTGACCTTGGTTTCCCTCCCCGCCACTTATTTTCATGTCTACAATTTCATTTGAAATTTTCTTTATCATCATTTGTAGGTCTTCTATGTCCCCACCTCCTTTTTAGGGACCTTTTTCTATTTGTTTTCTTGAGGGTCTAGTCAACAAAAGTCCTCTCCTAGGTGGAGGTTGAGCTTCCTTCTTAACTAGTGAGACATGGCCCTCTTTTCATCTCTTCATTTGGAATTCGATTGTTTTGTCTTCCTTGAAATTTTCAGCTAATGTGTGTTTGGAATCCCTTTTCACAAACATGGAAATGGAAGCAGGGAGAGAATTAGCGTATACCTCAATCTGCAACTCCTGAGTAAGTTTAGCTTTGGGTTGGAATTTTTTCAAGATAATGGTAAACCATTGGTTGAAATATTTAACCCTCTCTCTTGAAACCATGGTGGCGGAGAAAATTTCATCCATTAAAGCTCATGTGGTTGTATCTTCTGCAAATTTGTCTAAGAAATCCTTTTGAAACTTCGTCCAACTAGTTATGGATCAAATAGGAAATTTAAAATACCAGGGCAAGGCTGAATTCTCAAAGGTATAGGGAAAACACATACACACTACATCCTCATGTTGTATGTTCATCAATCTTATAGCTAATATGAATGTTTTGATATGGTCTGCAGGTAATCCTGAGGTTTCAGGGTCAAATTTGGGGAGTAATTTTTCTGGATGTCGGGGTAGGTTATGTATCCATTCTGGGATAGACAGGGCATCTCTAGCCAACCATGGTTGATTATTTTGAGGTTGATTTCCCATTTCTTCATTGCTATCGTTATTATCCTCCATGTCATCCAATTCATAAGATGATCGTCTAAGTTAGACCCTTCCTCATCATATTCGAAATCGTTAGGTTCAAAGTAGTTACCAACTGGTGTTTCGAGGATCAGATTAAGGGGTTGTTTGATCTCAGTGAGGAAAAAATCTATCAGGTCTTCTACTATGTGAACAAAAACCTGGCCAAGGGTGTCAACAACTGGTATTCTTGTTTTCTACGAGGAAGTAACATAGATAAGAGTAATGATCCAATTTGTCAGGCATAATCTCTTATGATTCTTATGAACTTGTTCAACTCCTCATTTGGGAGAGAGAGGTTTTTCAGGGAATAAGTATTCTACTTTGTTGTGATGAGGTGACTTAGTGATTCCAGGAGTACTCTCTGTATGTGGGTTGTCTTGATATTGACTAGCCATGCAAGTGGGTTGTTTTTAATCTACAGGATATGTGAAGTACATTATAAGAAATTTCGTTAGCCATTAATTCATTCAAGCCCTCCTTCTAGCGCCAATTTTGTTGAAGGGTCCAAGATCCTCTTACTCAACAGTAGGAACCAAACTCACTTTAGAGGCCCAATTAGAATCTGCAGCATTTGATGAGTGGAATGGTTCTCCATATATTTCGATATAGCCAATTTACCAATGGGATTTACTACTGATTAACAAGGTATATTTCTATGAAAGTTCCTCCTTCAGGTTAAACGATTCTCTTTTTGTCTTTTTATTATTATTATATGAGTCCGATAAAATAAGGGTGATGGTATAAACCAACTGATAGAGGAAAATATTAATTACTGAATAATGTTGAGCTTGGGATAACCCTCGTACTATAGCATGCAGACAACGATATTCACACCTATTACAAGTCTAGTAATAATACGTTAACTTGTCAATATTTCAACACTTACCAAGATAACAATTATGGAAAGAAAATACACATGAAATAAAGATAAGTGCAATAAAAACAGTTTCCTTAACTCTAACATCAATCACATATTAACACAACGATTCACTTTTCATCATTTGGAACAAAAGAACTGTTTAAAGTATTGAAAAGATAGCTTATCAATAAATTCAAAAACTCTTACTCATTACAACATCAACTACTGAATTCAAAGATGGAATTAATTATTCCTCAATTCAATCACATAACGCTTTTGATGAAAATAAAATTTGTCTCTGGCTCTAAACAAAACTTCTTAATTAAAGTTTCTCAGAAATAATTCTTTACAGTTCTCAAAAAAGAGGTTCATTCCCAAAAACCATCGACCCTTTCCCATGAGGTCGATCCCCTTATTTATAAAGAATCACTAACTTAAAATAACTACTAAAAGTTTTTGTTAAGTAAAACAAAATAATGACACATGGTGCTTGTTGGCCCTTGGTTATGGAAGGAAGCAAAGAAAAAGGAAGGAAAGGTAAAAACCAAGCTTCACGGGAGACACAGTAACTGTAACTAAGTCGAAGTGAGCAAAAGAGCAGGAAAGATGGAGCAATGTGCAGAAAAGCAAGCCATTGGACGAGGAGATAAGGGATGACATATCAGCAAGGAAGAAGGATTGTGGACGACTCAACAAGCAGAGAAAGCCATCATTGGATGCTTTGGAGCACTGCGCGATAAAGAAGGAAAGACAGGCTGGCAAAGCTTGGAAAAAGCGGGTCAAGTTGACCTAGGGTTTTAGACACCTAGGGTTTTGGTATCTAGGGTTTTGGCACCTAGGTTTCAACCTAAGGCTATCAGTGAGGGATTGTAATATATAAATAAAGGTCAAGAGGACCTGGGTCAGGGGAGTCATTAAGTATTGGTATGATATTGTTGTTATATATCTCTTGTGGAGGGAGAGGATTGTATTCTGAGATCTTCAGTTGTGTTCGAAGGTCCAGTTGTGCAGTTGGGTGCACAGGAAGGGGAGAGAAAGAGAGAGAAGAAAGAAGATCTTCTAACTGAGAGCATAGATAATAACTATATTCCTTACCTTAATAAATCATAAGCATAGTTCTGTGGACATAGCTCTAGAAACAGGTTGAACCACGTATTTTTTTGTCATATGTGTGATTGATGCCTGGATCTCTATCATTGCTATATTTTTATTTGCACTCTTATGTTAGATCAGATCTATAGTTGCGTAGGATAGACCTAGCTAATAAGTGATATATGAATGTTGTATTGTTGTTGTGATAGATCCACTTAATATTCCCCTGGTTGTAGACATTTCTGTCCTGCAATGCCCCTCTTAGCTGCTTCGGGTGAGAATGCATATTCTTTACAGGTGCTTCCTAAAGGGTTAGTAGCTAGGGCTTGTTGGTGCACTCTTGGAGTGAACCTCGGGTCTGCCCCTATGCCAACAAATGGTTCTGTTTCCAGGATAGGAATTTGTGTAAGGGAATGTCAAGGTGGTTCCCATGGAAGACAAAGATTCATAAGTGTATAGAGGATCAAGAGAGGGACTTCACTGAAGCCCAAAACAAGAACCCTAAGCTAATTACTGAAGGTTGGCTGCAGAGACACATCTTCATCGATATTCACGAGATATTCTTTGGAGGAATCCATCAAGAGCTATGCGAGTGGTTAGCTAGGTTATCTAATATCCAGTTCAAGATCATATATAGACCTCCTGTGGTCTAGACGTTGGAGTTGATTAAGAAGGTTAAGATTCGACAATGTTGTATCAAGGGATTTTCCTATAGAAAGAGAAGAGTTATATATCATCTCACAGAGATGATACTGATATATAAATAAAATGAGACCACCGAAATGATAAAATCAATACATACCTCTTTTTCTCACTAGCTTAACTTGGTTTTGAAATTCTGAGAATCGACTACAACTCTTGAGATGCTCTTTTTGCTCCTTTGACTGCTCTAAGAATCATAACTTGTGTACAAAATGTTGTGGTTTGAAACTTTCTTAGTAATTTAAACACAAAGAATACTTACCTTGTCGCATAAGTTCTTCAATTTGGAGCGTAAATGAGGTTTTACACAATCTGTCACCAAGATCCTCATTATGCTCGGGATTAAATATGGTCGTAGTCTAGTGACGGAGGAGCGGGATACGTTGTGGTTCATAGGAAATTTAAAATTCTTTTTATTTGGTTGTTTCAAAGGACAAAAATGTATGTGGAGCGAAACATTAATTGGCCTATTAAATTGAAAAATCCGATCTTATTTTGTGCCGAAAACATCCCATCATTCTGCTAATTTCAACGAGTGGATCGGGGGTCGAAGTTTTTCTTAGACAATGTTTGTTGATGTATTTTCGTAAAAGTTTTGATGCCAATCCATCTAACCATACAAATATGATGTGGAAATGATAACCTGGAAGCATGAATAGGACACGGGGAAATCTAAGGTGAGTCGGGATGAAACTAGGCCATACAAATTGCCTATGCGGCAAAGACACGTGGTGTTTGAATTTGGCTCCTTCGCCTAAGATTTTATTCGGAGTCAGGGATTTTTGTTAGATATGCACTTTGAGAAATAATTATTATCTTGTCGATGCCAAGTCAGTATCGAGGATAAAAAATTAACGATATGTTGAAACAAGTGTTCCCTCAAAACTTACTGATGGCGAAAATGCATCGGTGATCGATGATGTGTCAATGCGAAAATTTCCACAATTTAAATCTTTGGAATTTCACTGAATCTGAAAAATGCATCAGTAATCATTGATCGAAGGTTTGTTATGGCCCATGTTAGTGTTCTTCCCTCTCATTTTTCACCAACGTCGATGAGATATTGACAATTTTCTAAAAACTTCTTCATGGACATAGTTAGCAATAGGCGCACCTCTCCTTCATTTTTTCTTGATGTCGATGATATATCAATGATCAACGATTATCATTTCTGCGTGGTCATTTTACTGCTCAGATTTCACTGATGTCGAAAATAGGTGCATGGGTCACAATCTTAGTTGTGTATTCTTAGTTAAAATGTCAAGTTCTTTTTAGAGAAAAAGTTTCAATTCAACAGTTCCAAATAAATCTAAATGTGATCGATGATGAGACATGGAAACAAAAACTTAATGATCCCTACACAATAGATTCAATTCAGAAAGAAGAAAGAAAATAAAACAAGTGGTACCCAAAAGAGAAAAAAATTCAAAAATCTTTTAGGGTGTGTTGAGCGCTCAACAAAACCTTCTATAGTATCCTGCTAGGAAAATAAATGATTTGATATCTTATACATATTTCAGGTAGGCCAATCCATAATGTATTTGATCTTGTCAGGATCAAATTCCACTCCTTCTTCAATGATGACATGGACTAAGTAATAAACTTGTTTTTGGAAAAAATTCACACTTACTAAACTTAGCATAGATTTGGTGTTCTCTCAACACTTGAATCACTAACTTGAGATGTTATTCATGCTCTTCCATACTCTTAGAATATATTAGTATATCATCAATGAAAAATTAACACAAATCCATCCAATAACTTACTAAGTACATTATTCATTAACCACATAAAGGTGTTTGGTGCATTGGTAAGCCCAAATGACACCACCACAAATTTATAGTGCCCATATCTTGTCCTAAAGGTTTTTTTGTGGATTTCTTCATCCTTAATATTAACTTGATGGTATTCATACCTCAATTCAATCTTGGAGAAAATTGTAGCACCCCTTAATTGGTCAAACAAGTCATCAATCTCGGGCAAGGGATATGTATTCTTAATGATCATCTTATTGAGTTGTCTATAGTCTATGCACATTCTGAGTGTGACATCCTTGTTTGAAAACACATGTATTCCAACAGAGGAAAAACACCTTCAGTAACCACTCACATAACCAGATCAAAGATCAACACGCCGATGTTTTCACGTGGTAAAAACCCTACAGGGAAACATCCACAGCCCCAACCAATGCGGCCACTTGGAGCAGTTTATTAATGGAAAGAAAAAGATTACAGAGAGATTTTCTCACAATCGATCATCGACAAATGACCCTCCATTCTCTTTAAGTAGAGATCATGGACCAATCGGGTTTTAAGACACGGATCAATGGTCATTAAGATCAAGGAGAGTATGAACTTTCTAATCACTCTATGTTGGGAACATATCATGACCATCATATTTCCTAACTACAAATGCATACTAATGTATACTAAAGAAACACACTAGACCAAGTAGATCTTAACTAACTCCTAAGTGTCTAAATATCTTAACATCCCCCCTTAAGAACAACTTGGGATAGGATTGAAGGATTTACAATGTTGACACAATAGGATAAGGAAGGAGGCATTAGAGCCTATCCCCCCTTAATGATAGCTTCCTGAACTCCTAACATAGATCAAATTTTGGAAAACTTTGCTTATGTAGGAAACGTTGTGAAAATGTCTGCAACTTGATCTTCTGTAGGGAAAAAGAGAACTTCAATAACTTAATGATGAATGAGCTTTCTGATGAAGTGCATTTGTAGCTCGATGTGCTTGTTGCACTGATGTTGAACTGGGTCTTTGGAAATCTTGATGGCACTCTGATTGTTGCACCAAAGGCTGGTCAGACGCTGGTGCTTGAATCCAAAATCTGAAAGGATCTGTCGAAGCCACAAGGCTTCCTAACTTTCATTTACCACTACTTGGTACTCTACTTTTGCTGAAGAAAGTGAAATAGCTTATTGTTTCTTACAGGCCCAAGTGACAGGTCCTGAACCAAGGCTGAAAACATAACCTACAATAGAATTCTGATCATCAAGGTCGTTGACCCAATCTGAATCAGTGAAACCAACCAATAAAGGAGTCCCCCTTGAACTGTAATGTATCCCCAACTGACCTGTACCATGGACGTAGCGAAGTATCCTTTTAGCTTATTTCCAATGGCTTTCATGGGATGTTTTCATATACTGGGAAACAAGACCAACAACAAATCAAAGATCAGGACGAGTATGAGTCAAGTATAAGAGGCTACCAACTAATTGACGGTATAGGGTGGCATCAACTTCAGGAGAGGTATAGGTGGCAGTAAGATTGACTCTAGACTAGAAGGGATAAGGGGTTGGTTTAAAATCATCCATGTGAAAGCGACGAAGAAGGTCACAGGCATACTTAGACTTGGAAAGAAAAAATCCTTCATTGGTTTGCAAAACTTGGAGGCCAAAGAAATAGTGCAAAAAGCCTAAGTCCATCATTTCAAATTTCTACTTAAGGATTGTTTTCACATGGTTTAAAAGTTTTGAGCCACTACCAGTAAGGATAAGGTCATCAACATAAAGGACAAGGATTATGAGATGGCTTCCTACTTTCTTGGTATAGACATTAGGATTGGAATGGCATCTAGAGAATCCTGTGTCAATAAGAAAGCTGCCCATTTTGGCATACCAAGCTCGAGGAGCTTGCTTAATACCATAAAGATATTTCTTAAGGAGAAAACCAAGGATAGAGTCATTCTAGACATAGCCAAGAGGTTGTTCCATGTAGATTTATTCTTTCAAATCACCATGCAAGAAGGAAGATTTAACTCCCATCTAATGGACCTCCCATTTATGTGAGGTAGGAAGGGAGAGAACAAGGTGGATGGAATTAATTTTGGCTACAGGAGAAAAGGTTTCATTATAGTCAATTCCTTCAACTTGGGAGAATCCTTTGGAAACTAGCCGAGCCTTATGTATTTCAATACCTCCATCGGATGCATACTTAGTTCTATAGACCCATTTACATCTGACAAGTTTTCTTCCTTTTGGAAGAGGTACAAGATCCCAAGTATCGTTTTCCATTAAAGACTGATACTCTTCATTCATTGTTGTATCCCGATCTAGATGACCTGAAGCTTCTTCAAATGTCTCTCGATCATGAGTCTCTGAAACTTGAGCCAAAAGAGAAGAGACTTTCTAGAACTATGAACGTCTTTGACGCTAATCTGGTGGATCATCGACAAGATCACCAACTGCTTCTCGTGTTGAACAAACCCATCTAGGAAGCAGTGGAACTGGTGCTTGCTCAGGTTCAAAGGACTCATCTGGAGGAAGGTCAGCAAGCAGAGGTGGATTTTCATCCTGGCTGTCATCATTTGAAGAAGAATCCAGAATAGGAACATAATAAGGCACAAATGCCGAAGAAGGCACAGCCGTCGAATTAGGCTCACAGGCCAAGAGATTTTCATCAAATTTAACATATATTCTAAGAATAATTTTATTACAATGTGGTTGAAGAAGTCTATATCCTTTGACATCTTCAGAATAACCAACAAATATACACTTCTCACTTTTAGGTTGCAATGCTTTCCTTTTCTCATCAGGAATGTGAGCCCATGCTATACTTCCAAATACACGGAGGTGACTTACATCTGGTTTGATTTTAGTCCAAGCTTCTTCCGGTGTTATATTTTTAAGATCCTTTGTGGGAGTGCGATTCACTATGTAATTTTCACAATTGACTGCTTCCACCCAATAATTTAGACTTAATCCCTTGGATTGGATCATATAATTAGCCATTTCTCTTAATGTACGGTTCTTTCTGTCAGCAACACCATTTTGTTGTGGTGTATATGGAACAGTGTGTTGCATTTGGATGCCCTGTGTAGTGAAGTAACTTGTAAAATTATTTTTCACATATTCGCCTCCATTATCAGTTCTTAACTTTTGAATTTGATGTCCAGATTGATTTTCTACAAGGGCCTTGTAGGCCAAAAACTTGTCAAAAAATTCACTCTTAAGTTTTAAGAAGTAAACCCAAGTATGTCTGGAAAAATGACAATGAAAGTTAATAAATACTTGCACCCAAAAAAATAAGGAGAAGAAAATGGACCACACAAATCACTGTGAACAAACTGTAAAGGGCACGAGGCATGCCAAGAGGCACGTTTGTCAAAACTATTAGAAAAATAGGACCGTGGAGCAATAAAATAAAAAAATGCAGAAACAAAACACATAAGATACACACTAAAATAGAGACACAGATTTATGTGGTTCACCCAGTGTGGGCTACGTCTACCAAAGAAATTGTCAGGTCCTTCCTTTATTATTATCTAGCATATGAAGGGATACAACCTAAAGCAAACCCGCTATAACTTCTTCTTCTTTCTCTCACAGTCTCCTATCTCATAATATAATATTTGTCATCAACCATAGCCGCAATATATTTCCCTCATAAAAGAGGGTTTCCTTCTAGGGCAAAAAACCCTAACATAATCTCTATCGTTAGATCTGCGACCTTATAATGAATGGTCCATATTTACAATGAAATTACAATACACATTTACAAGGCAATTTTTCCTTCAGCGGCTTTGCCCACGAACCCTCGCTTGCTCCCAGACCCCCCAGCCGGGGGGATAGCCCCTCGAGACCCCGCAGAGGGGGTGCCCCCCAGACCCCCCTCTACACTCCCCCACGTGGAAGAGTGTACATACTTCTAGGGTGTAAATACTTCATGGGGTATCAAGACGGCTGAAAGTAAAAGGCCTCTGAATCAGGAAGATAATTAGGCTCCACAACCAACAATCTCCCACTTGGAGACTGATCTCAACAAATCCACCATTGTTGTATATGCTAGAATCTGAACCTTCTTGGACCTAGAAAATTCCTCATATTCATCTTCATTCTTGAAGACCAACTGAAATTGAGCAGGAACTCAGTTTCTCCCTGGTTACTCCCTTTGTTAACATGTCTGCATGATTATGGATAGTGTGTATCTTTTCCAAATTCATATGTCCATCTTCCAAGGCAGATCGTATGAAGTGGTACCTCAAATGTATATGCTTAGTCTTCTAATGGAAGGCTGAGTTCTTTGCAAGATGAATGACACTCTCACTGTCACAGTACAACCTGCTATTCTCTTACTTCTTTCCCAATTCCTCCATAAACCTTTGTAACCAAATCATCTCTTTACTAGCCTCTATAGCAGCAACATACTATGCCTTTGTTGTTGAAAGTGCAACAACCTTTTGCAGTTTTGAAATCCAACTTACTGTTGTTCCACCTATAGTAAACACATACCCTGAGGTACTCCTCCTACTATCTTTATCACCTACCATATCTGAATCAACATATTCGTGTAAAATAGTTTTTGAACCTCCAAAAAATAATGCATGATTAGCAGTGCCTCTCAAGTATCTGAGAATCCACTTTACTACCTCCCAATGTTCTTTACCTAGATTGTTCATATATCTGCTCACAACTCCCACTGCATGTGCAATATCTGGTCTTGTGCAAACCATTGCATACATCAAGCTGTCAACTGCTGATGAATATGGGACCCTGGACATGTATTCTATCTCCTCCTATGTCTTGGGACACATTTCCTTAGTTAGTTTGAAATTTCTAGCCAAAGGTGTACTAACTAGTTTTGCATTTTGCATTCTAAACCTCTCCAACACCTTCTCTATGTACTCACCTTGAGACAATGTCAGTTTGCGATTTTTCCCGTCTCTTGTTATTCTCATACCAAGTATTTTCTTTGCAGCACCCAAATCCTTCATCGCAAATGAATTGGCTAATTTATTCTTGAGCACATTTATATCCTACATATTAGACCCTGCAACAAGCATGTCATCTATATACAATAGCAAGATAATAAAGCTTCCATTTTCTATCCTTTTAAAATAAACACAATGATCAAAATGACATCTACTATAACCCTGTTCTGTCATAAACCTGTCAAACTTTAGATACCACTGCCTTGGAGCTTTCTTTAGGCCATATAATCTTTTCTTCAACTTGCATACCAAATTCTCCTTCTGTAATGGCCAGTTTTAAATTTTACATCAAATTATTTTGATAAACTAAGAGTAATTTCATAACACAGTCATTTATAACAGTAACTTTTGTAACTTCAAATTTTACAATGAATAATAAAAATATTTTATAACATAATACAACAATGCATAAATTTTAGAGAAATACCTTAACTCTGATGCTAATAATCCTTCCTTTTGTCCACAGCTTGCTTAGAACACTACCCAATACCATCCTCCCTGCCGACTAGTTAGATCCTAGCCCTAGGATATCAACGGATATCCTAGCCCTCCGAGCCCAAAACCCCCAGCAACCCCCGGTGCACTGTGTAAATTCCACTCCAAGTTTCACTCTAGTAATTCTCCGCTCCCCCAAATTCATCCCCCAACTCCCGTAATATAATCCCCCCGTCCAACTCCTTTCCCCCCCTTGTCCCTCCTTCACCGACTTTCCTTTCATTAAATTCCTACCTAATATCTTATCCCATTATTAAATATCTTATCCCATTTATTAAATACCTTATCCCATTTATTTAATGTTTCTTATCCTTTATTTAATGTTTGTTATCCCAATTATATACGTAAGTTTTAATAATTTAAATTATCAACCCTATTAATTCTTTACTCACATAATTAAAGAGTTGATTAATAATTAAATAACCATTGACAATTATGAACAATTAAT
>ML809723.1:340882-379174 GCA_009831015.1 Picea engelmannii | reverse complement strand
ACACTCTGTTAGTTGTCTCTTCATGCAATCCAACATGGTTGTACTCCAATCAAAAATCTGTGCATTTAAGCATTGCACTACACAATGCATGTGCACTCGGGAGGCCTAATGTAAAGTTGTGGATCCAGTGATCCACCCAATGAGTAGAACTATCACTTTCAGTGATAGGTTGTTGATCTTGTGTGTAGGAATTTGAGACCCTACTTTCTTAGTACCCACCTCATAATGGAGTCCAATCAACTCCTCAATGTTTTAAGGCCCGAGGGGAAAAGTGCGCAAGTTGACTAGATCACCTCTCCTCGAGAGACCAGTCAGGAAATAAATGTCTTTAGTAATTGGAGTCAACAACTGCCCCTCGAGCATAAATGCCTCAGCATCAAGATGCCAGTAATCTATCAAAGAATTTAGCAACCTGGGTTGTGCCCTTATAAATGGACACTAGAAGAATTTTAACAGCCCACATTGTGATAAAACAGTGACAACAACAGGGTCTTCTGAGACCAAAAAATCAATTTCCTCATGCTCCCTCTCTCTCCAATGAACATACATCCTGCAAAATGACAAAGTCATGGGGAGTTAACTCTTTCTTTTTAATTTTTCCACTTATTAGAGGGTGTATGTGGGCTGCCTTGGTGACAGTCGCGTGTGTACATGAGAAAATTATATTCTGCCTGCATGCACACATGGTTTGTGATTGGACACCCCACATACATGTAGGTCCGACCTATTTAAAGGTCAACGACCCCCCAAAAAACAAAAAACAAATGCAAAAAAGAAGAATTGAAATGCAGGAGGGGCTAGTATGTACTTACTTGGTCCAAGTGGAAGTTTGTTTCATCCACTGAAGCTCTCAAAATCAACTCTTTTGGCAAAGGAGGGATTTTGACTTTTTTGTCAATTCTCAATTTACAATGGTGATAATGAGCTGCCAGCTTCTATTTATAGACTTTTTGGCCCCTTTCTGTCATTTTTTTGGACCCTTTTGTCATTTTTTCTAGCTTGAAAATTGTTTAGTATGGTTCTTGAGTTTCTTGGGGGATGTTATGATACGTGTTACTTTGGGTATTGGGAATTTTTTTGAGATTTGGATCTTTTTAGAATCCCTAAAATTGAAAATATTGTCGAGTGAACTTGTTTCTTCACACTTGTTAAATTGGTCAAGAAGAACATACCTTATGAAGTCCATAGTTAATCTTTTTTCTGACTCCTTAAATATGAAAAGATTGTCGAGTGATCTTGTATTTGTCACACGTTAAAATGGTTTTGAATAGACGTATGTTCGGTGCTAGTTTACCCCTTTTTTTCAAACCGACTAGACTACCTTCGAAAAAGGTACCCGAGTGGAGTCTCCTTTTATGCTTTTTCAGACTCTCTAAAAATGAAAAATTGTCGAGCTTACCTTCTCTGGGCTTGTTAAAATTACATCGAAGGATGTTATCATTGTGTCTTATTAATTTCATCTTCATTCCCACGTCTTTGGCCTAATGCCAACTCCATTTTTCTCTCAACTGAACCATCTGAAGCATTCCCTATATGTAAGCCTTGTAGCACTTTGCCTCTGTGTCTTGACACCTTGACCCATGGAGGATTTTTTCTGAGTGTCCTTTTCCCACATATGTCCCCTTGCTTTGAACATCAGTATGTTCCTTACGCTTGTAAATAGTATGTATGCGACACTCGTTCTTCCTTTGTAATGTAGCATTCTTTTATTCTTTTTCAAGCTTTCCAAAATTATTGAAAAATACAAAAAAAAAAAAATATACCCCCAAAAGAGGAAGGGAAAAGTATTTTATTTTGTTGAAAGCACAATGAGTCGCCCTTGGACAAATCACATCCTTTCATTTGTTTGTCAAGATCTAGGATTCAATATGACCTTAGGAAGTTATTCTCGCTACATAGAGCTGTGCTCTTGTTGGCACAGGGATAGACCCAGGGTTCAGCTCCAAGAGTGCATCAAGAAGCCCTAACTATTGGCCCTTTTCGCAACACCTGCAAAGCAGATGCAGTCTCACCCAAAGTAGCTATGGGGAAGTTGTAGGACAAATATGTCTACAATCAAAGGGAATATCAATTGCATCTAATACAAGAACAATACACCATTTATATATCATTTACCAGTTCATATCTAATTCGCAGAAGCATCTATCAGATCTAACACAGCAATGCAATAACAGTATACCAATTGACAAAGGACAGAGCAAACAATCGCACACACAACAAAAGATATACGTGGTTCACCCTCTCTCTAAGGATACGTCCAAAGAACTGTTCTTTATAATATATTAATATGAAGCATACAGTTCTTATCTATGCTCTCAGCTAGCATATCTTCTTTCTTCTCCTCTCTTCCTCTCCCCTTCCTACGCACCAAGCTGCAGGACCACTCTTCGCACCCAGCTAAAGATATTACAATACCATAAGGCTCTACACTCAACACTTCTCTCTCACACAATAGTATTCACTCGATTGCACAATAACAATGAATCCTCAATCAACTTAGTACCAACAACAATAACAACAATAACCCATTCCATGTCCTTTAGACCTCTATTTATACATTACAATCACTCACTGACAGCCTTAGGTCGAAACCTATGTGTCAAAACGCTAGATACCAAAACCTTAGGTGTCTAAAATCCTAGATCAACTTGACCCACGTTTTCAGGGCTTTGCCAGCCTATCTTTCCTTCCTTCTTGCGTGGTGCTTCAAAGCATCCAATAGTGGCTTTTTCCACTTGCTGAGTTGTCCACGATCCATCTTCCTTTCTGATCTTTCATCCTCGATCTCCTCATCCAATGTCTTTCTTCCTTTTACTTCGTTCTGTCTTTTCTTCTCTTTTACTCACTTTGACCCAATAACAGTCACTATGTCTTTCACACAGTTCACGTTTTGCCTTTTCTTCCTTGATCTCCACTTTCTTCCATAACCAAGGTCTAATAGGCCCCCAACACTCACCTGTGACTCATCTTGAGGAACTTCATATATGATCCAACTACTTTTCTTCTTCTTCAGAACGCATAGGGCAACCTGTTCTTCAATCTCTAGTCCTCCCTTCCTCTCTTGTGTAGACTATCTTTTCTATGTCTGGTACCTAGTTTCAACTGCACCTAGTACCTAGACCCTTTTCTGCCTGTTTTAACTAAGATATGTGAGGTAGCTTCTTGTCATAATACAACTTTAGCCGGCTCCCATTCACCAAACCTTCCTTCCATTCTCCATTCAAAGTCTTCAACTATGCAACTGCTCCTTCTATAACATAGGAGACCTTGTATGGCCCAAGCCAATGCATTCTAAACTTCTCATGATGCTTCATGAACTTAATTTCATATACCAGTACCAGATCACCTTTCTTAAATACCTTCTTCTTAATGTGTCTATCATGGTAGGCCTTCTCTCTTTCTTTTTGGACCTGTTGATGAAATCCTGCAATAAATCTGTCTTCCTCCAGTTCATCCAACTATGCAAGCCTCCCTCGAACAACGCCAGTGTCGTCCATATCTGTAAAGTTAGAAATTCTTAATCTTGGTACCAAATATTCCATTGAGACAATAGCTTCAAGACCATACACCAATTTAAATGGGTTCTGCATTGTTAGCTTCTTGCAAGTGGTTTTATAGGCCCATAATAATGTCGATATGCTTAAATCCCAGTCATCTCTATTGACACTGAAAATATTCATTAGCGTTGTCTCCAAGATCTTGTTGAATGATTCAACTGTCACATTTGCTTATGGATGGTAAGGCGTGCTCTTCTGATGGTGGACTGTAAATTCCTCAGTCAAGGCTTCAATTGTTTTATTAATGAAATGTGTGCCTTGATCGCTCATAAGGATCTTCAGGCATCCAAACCTAGTTATGATGTCATCAAATATGAAGCATGCAACTGTAGTGGCACTACAATCCTTAACTACTCTTCCTTCGGCCTGTCTGGTCAAGTACTCTGTCGCAGTAATTGTGTACCTTGCTCTTGTGTGCTTCCTTGGTGGGTTAATAGGTCCCACAAAGTCAATGGCCCATTTCTCAAATGCTTGTAGGGTCAAATGTGGTGCTAATGACATTTCATCTCTTTTGGACAGTTTCCCAACTCTTTTGCATACATTGCAGGCTCTGTAATAGTCCTTAGCATCTATGTGTAAGGTAGGCCACCAAAGGTCAGCTCAAAGAACCTTTTGCGCAGTGGCTTTCCCTACGTAGTGTCCTCCTGTAATGCCTTCATGAGCTTTGGCAAGGATCAATGGTCTCTCTACCTCCATAACACACCTCCTCGGTATCTCATTAGGTCCCATCTTGTATAGCTGTCCCTCTATAAGTGAAAATTCTGCAACATGCACTACTAGTTGTTTCTTTTGGGTGATTGTATATTCACTCAGTGTCATTCCTATTGGCGGGAAATGGACTATCTCTGCGAAGTGGTCATCAATATTTATAATGGATAACAGTTGTGCATCCTCCAAACTAGTAGGCTCTTCTTCATGTTCCAACCTCGACAAGTGGTTAGGACCTTTGTTCATTCTCCCTGGCTTAACTACAATCCCGAAATCATATTCTTGAAATAACAGAAGCCATATGCATATTCTTACCCCCAACACTGGCTTGTTGACTAGGTGTTTCAACGTGGAGTGATCAAGTAACATTTTAAAGTGTCCTCCCAACAAGTAGTGGCATAAATTCCACAGCACATACACCATGGCTAACCCTTCTCTTTCAGTGGTGGTATAATTTATCGTAGTTGTTGATAGCTTCTTGCTAGAAAAGGCTAATGGGTGGTCGATGTCTCCTATTCATGGTTGTGCTAACACAACTCCTAATGAAATAGAATATGAATTGACATGCACATGAAAATCCTTGCTCCAATCTGGGAAAACCAAAATGGGCGCAGTAACCATTTTCTATTTCAGTGTGTCAAAGCTCTATTGGCATTCTTCTGTCCAGTGGAATTGATAGTCTTTCTTCAAAATCTTCTCCATGGGTGTTGTAATATGGGCATATCCTTTAATGAACTTCCTGAAATATCTTGTGTCTCCTAGTGCAATGTGCAGCTGTTTGACTGAAGTAGGAGGGGGTAGATCAACTATGATGGAAATTTTAGATGGATCTACCAACAATTCATTCTTGCATACAATATGACCTAACAACACTCCGAATGGTGAAAATAAAATACACTTCTTCAGGTTTAAGGAAATCTGACACTGCTTGCACTTGTCCAACATTATCCTTAAACATTCGATATGATTTTTCAATAAACTAAAAACAGTCCAATCATCAAAGTATGATTCTAGAAACTTATGTAGGAACTCCTTGAATGGTTCGACTACCACCCTGGAAAAGATGGTTGGGGAATTCTTCAATCCAAATGAAATAACTATATATTGGTAGGATATCCATTCTATGGAAAAGGTGGTCTTATGGCGATCTTCCTTGGCAATCTAGATCTGATGGTATCCTGAAAATGCATCTATAAAATAATATACTTCCTAACCTCCTACATTATCTAACACTTCGTTAGTGAATGGTGTAGGGAAGGGGTCATGCAAATAGGAATCATTCATATTCTCGAGATCTATGTAGATCATGATCTCTCCTATATTCTTGTCTTGTACCACCATATGGCTAATCCATTCTGATTCTTCGACAGGTTCTATAATCCCCGCTTCCAGCATTCTATCAAGCTCAATCTTCACTTTCTCCTTATATTTAGGGCTCAATATGTAGGGTCTCTATTTGACTGGTCTTGCATCTGGTTTCAAAGGGATCCTCATCTCTCCCATAGGCCCTTTAATTCCCCTCATATAAGTGAAATTGGTTGGAAACAAGTCCTGATATTCATGTAGTAACTCAGTGATCTTGTCAATAGTGGAAACATCCCAATAATCTCCCACATTTGCAAGCTTCGGTGTTTTCTCTATTCCAATATTGACTTTATTGATCTTGATCGGCTATCCAATAAATGGTAGCTCAACTCCTGGTCCTTCCACATCTCTCTGTCCTTCTTTTTATGCGATGTTCACCTTCCTAGGATCATTATCTTCATCAGCATTGATGTTGTAACAACCTTGCAGTTTCTGGAGAGGTGCAGTCCATTCATCCTCTTCATGCTCCAAAGGGAGGCTAGGTGCCTCCTTGAATACTTTATATCTTACAATCTATAATGCTTGATCTACTATAGGATATTGGATTTCGAATAAAAACGTAGTGACAAAGTTCTCATTCATACCTTCCCAATCTGTAGTGATGAAGCATAGTTCTACTTGAAGGTACCAGTTGATAGGGATAGTGTCCAACATGTTTATGAATTTGTGCACCCACTTCTCTTGAGGAATATTGCTCCAGGATTCCTCGAAACTTTGCACATGGTCTTTCGGGAAGCTTTGACCAGTGTACCTAACTTCACATCCATCTACTTGTGTTGAGAATCACGTTGTCATCAGAGTACGACATTGTACCCATTCTGTAATGTTTTTTTTGTGTGTCCCCCACTATCTTGATGGTGTGGATTTCAAGGCCTCACCCATTGCCAACAAGCATTGTTTCATTGGTACACTTTCTTCAAAGTCTGAAAAAAATGTTTCTAAAGGATTCATACCATCAAAGGTGGGTAAGTTACTTACTATTGTTCCAATCCATCGTACTTCTCTAGTTAATCTTGTTGATACTTTTTACATTTTGTTCTGCCAGTTCTCGAGTGCTTCTTCTGAATTTGATGAACATGCTCTTTCACTTCACCAACTCAAATTTTCATCCATCGTAGGATTAATGTAATCCTTTTGTCTGGGTATTAATTTGTATATGTTTTCCAGTTCATATGCATGGTCTTCTTCTATGATGGGCTCAATGTATCACTGACCTTCATCGGGATCTAATGGTACGATGACCCTAAGGCCATATCCTTCAAACATCATTTGTATTTTATTTAAATCAACCACAGTGGAATTGTTGAAAGCCCAATCAATTCCTAATACCGCAGGGTAAGGACAACTATCATCAACTATCTCAATCACCTCAAAGTCTGCAAACGTCCTCACTCCGTCGATGTCCACAGGGACATGTTCCAATCTTCTAAAGGGGCTTACTTCCTGTTGATTAGCCATCCTAATCCTGATAGGGAAATAGATTAACTTAGGTTTTCCCATCAGTGCCCAGGTTTTCTTCATCATGACATTGACCTCCGACCCTAAGTCGAGGACCACATAGTCTATATCATACTGTCCAATCTAATAATTTAGGTGTAGTTCCTTACTTTTCCTTCTCTTCTTGGATATTTTATGTACTGATTTATTCAGTAAAGGATCCACCCTTCCTATCTCATATTGTCTGACCAAATTTTGCAGTTCTTGTATAACTTTCTCATCTTTAATAAACTCTATAAACATATGCAAGAAACTGACAAGTTTACTTGCCTCTTTTCCATCTCCGGTTGAAGCAGACTGATCAAATCCCAGAGGCATTCCACATTCTCTTACTTCTGGTCATGTCTTTGATGAAGAGCCTTGGTCTCCCTTGAATTCTCTTCTTTCCTCCTCAAACATTTGTTTTTCTTTCTTTGCATCAAAAGTTTGTGTCTTCTCTGCAGCTTTCCTAACTCCTGATTCTTCTGTAGTCTTTCCTTGGATCATTCTATCCTCTCCTATAACAGTGCCTCCTCTAGTGATAACAATGAATCTAGGGTCTTCTCTGTGAGGTTCTGCTTTGATCAATTGTATCTGTGGGTTCTGTTGAGGTCCCTGTTTCTCTTAAAGTTTATCCAACAATGATGGACATTCCTCGATAACATGCTCAAAAGAGTTGCAATAGATGAAAGTGGTACAAGGGTTCTAACAGTCCCTTTCCAAGTGTCCTGGATGTGTGCAATTATAACATATTATCTATCCTCAACCTCGATCCATATCTCTTCCTCTTCCTCTTCCTCGGAATCCACCACGAGAATTGAAGTTTCCTCTCTTGGGGGAGTTATATTGCGTAGTGTTTCCTTCTTGTTGTACTTTGTCTTGAATCTTATATATATCCCTTGACCTTTCATGCATGAGATCATAATCCCTACAATCCCTATCATCGTGTCCCACAGACTTACAGAATGTGCAATACAAATTTGTGGGTGTCTGAACATATTTTTGAATGTAGTAGCACTCACCAGGGTGATCTCTGTTTCTGCATACCTCGCACCACGATAGGGTAAATTGTTTCAAGGGGCTCAGAGCTTCAGAGGCCAAGTATTCATGGAATAGGGGACAGTGTTCCTTTTCATGGCCTTTTGATCTACATCTGACAGACCATATGTCTTCTCTTTTATCTTTTCCCTTGTCTTTCTTCATATCTTCGACCCACAGAGATAAACTAGTTAGTTGACTCAAGTTTGACTCATACCTGAGCTGGATTCTCCCATAGGGGTTGATTCTAGCTTCATGGTGATATCCAATGCCTCATCCTATGAAGAAATATTCTATTGCATCATAGGAACTATGATGTGTGGTAAGAGGGTAGCAATGAACCATTCCTTTTTCTTCTCATATGGGATTTGAAAACTCAAATGGCCTGTCAAGGTCTTGAATCTCTGATCGAACTCCCATACCAGTTCAACTATTCTCTACTTGATTTATTTCAGTTTTGTAATGCACTATGATTCTGACTTAGGTTTCTTGAATTCAGAAATTATCAAAGTCTTAATAGCATTCAGTGGTTTAGGTGTAGCTCCTTGTACAAATTTCATATACAAGCTCAGTGTGCTATCTCTTAGGGTAGTGTTGAACTGATCTCATTTGACAGCTTCATCGATGATATTCTTAATACTCCACACAGCTTCACAGAGAAACTAGTGTTGTTCAGGGTCTTCAGATCCATCTCCTCTAAAGGTGGTTAACCTCATCTCGTCTTCCATAGATCTTCCTAGGTTTCCTAACTGAGTATGTGGTGGACTACTAGTGACAGTGCTCTGATGAATTAGGTTTCTCTAGTTACTTAAGGCTACTGAAACAATAGGAAGAGTATCGGTACTTACTTCAACAGTCTGGACAGTTCCTAAAGTTTCTGGCTCTTCTCGGCGAGGTTCCTCTTTCCTAGTGAATTATGAATTCTCCTTGTCTATTAGATATTCCTCCTCTCCACTATAGAAACCCTCATCCTCGTAGTTCTTCTTAAATAGGTTCAAGAGAGGAACTTCTCTGAATTATCTCCCACTGCACGCATGTCCAGCCTCTATGTCGTTGTCGCTGTCTAAATTATTGAACATTAGCCTTTTAGAATCCGTCTAACTACTATATCTTCAAGATGTTATTCTCATGCAATATCATCTTGATCCTCAACTTCAGAAAATGTAAAATTTTTCCTCTGGGTCTCTTAAAGAAATATCTCTCAGCTTGGCTATATGACTCTACTTTGTCAACAACAAACTCGGTGATATACCCTCCAATGGTACTATCAAACAAGTGATCTACTTCTCTTGACATGACGTTATCAACTCTCTTGACCCTTTTTATCAGTGCCAACGTCGAAACCACAGGTGGCCTAGATCTGATCTCGAATTAGGTATCTTCTAGCCTAGCTAGCCACCCATATAGCTCCTAATGGATTCCTCCAAAGAAAATTTCATGTATATCAGTAAATATATATTTATCCAACCAATCCTCTATACTAAGGTTATGGTTCTTATTCTGGGCTTTAGCAAAGTCCTTTTCTTGGTCTTCTATCCACTTCTAAATCTCTTTTTTCGATGGAAACCACCTTGACATTCCCTCAAGAAGATTATGGTCCTGGAAATAGAACCATTTGTTGGCACAAGGGTAGACCCAGGGTTCAACTCCAAGAGCACACCAACAATCCCTAACTACTTGCCCTTTTGGCAACACCTACGAAGCAGATGCAATCTCACCTGAAGTAGCTATGGGGGGGTTGCAGGATAGATATGTCTACAACCAAAGGGGATATCAAATGGATCCAATACAACAACAATAAAACATTTATATATCATTTACTAGTTCATATCTACTCCACAGAACCATCTATCAGATCTAACACAATAATGCAATAAGAGTATACCAATTGAAAAAGGACAAAGAAAATAATCACACACACAACAAAAGATATATGTGGTTCACCCTTTCTCTAGGGATACGTCTATAGAACTATGCTTTACAATATATTAAGATGAAGCATATAGTTATTTTCTATGCTCTCATCTAGCAGATCTTCTTTCTTCTCCTCTCTGCCACTCCCCTTCCTTCGTACCCAGCTGCAGGACCGATCTTTGCACCCAGCTAAAGATTTTACAATACTAGAAGGCTCTACACTTAGCACTTCTCTCTCACACAATAGTAATCACTCGATTGCACAATAACAATGAATCCTCAATCAACTTAGTACCAAAACAAATAACAACAAAAACCCATCCCAGGTCCTTTGGACCTCTATTTATACATTACAATCACTCACTGACAACCTTAGGTTGAAACCTAGGTGTCAAAACCCTAGGTTTCTAAAACCCTAGGTCAACTTGACTCGCATTTTCAGGGCTTCGCCAGCCTGTCTTTGCTTCCTTCTCGCACAGTGCTTCAAAGCATCCAATAGTGGATTTTTCCACTTGTTGAGTTGTGCATGGTCCATCTTCCTTTCTAATCTATCATCCTTGATCTCCTCATCCAACGTCTTTCTTCCTTTTACTTTGTTTTGTCTTTTCTTCTCTTTTACTCATTTCGACCCAGTAATAGTCACCATGTCTTCCATGAAGTTAGTGTTTTACCTTTTCTTCCTTGATATTCACTTACTTCCATAACCAAGGGCCAATATTCCTCCTCTATTTGGTTATCCTTACAAACATATGGAGAGTTCACATTGCCTCCTGAATTGTGAACTTATGTCAATTCCATGATGCCTGAGTCTCATCTTTTGTCATGTTTTTTCCCAAGGGAAGTTTTACTAAACTTGAGTCATACCTTCTACAGTTTGTCTCTTGTCCTCATGCCCGACCACCCTGAAATTCCAACCAAGCCCTTGCTCAAAATCAATGAAGTTCTCTACCTAATCACCAAGATCCTCTTATATGTTCTTGACAAGCCGTCAAATACCTCTGGATAGTGAAGCCGTACACTGATATTACACTCCTACCCGAGTTTTGAAGATTTTGAAGTTGTTGCTTGAGCTCTGAAAACCTCATCTCCATCCATCGGGCGTCATTGGCTTCTTGAAGATGGATACTATACATGTATATCTTTTGATTTT
This sequence comes from Picea engelmannii, assembly GCA_009831015.1. Classification (NCBI taxonomy): domain Eukaryota; kingdom Viridiplantae; phylum Streptophyta; class Pinopsida; order Pinales; family Pinaceae; genus Picea; species Picea engelmannii. The sequence continues at coordinate 367,966 of ML809723.1, read as the reverse complement.
GAGATGTATATCCCTTTTGTACTACCCGTGGCTACACTTTATATAGTTATATGACATGGATCTGCAGTGTATTTGATTGGTAGCAATGATTTTATTTCATCCTGAGCATGGGTATGCCCACCTCAGTGAGACAAATTGTTATTTTGCAGATGGAACCTCCTGAAATCTAGTCCCTGGGCTCACTCAATTCATACGTTGGTGAATATTTGTAATGTATTTCGTCCATCAGATGCTCTTCTAACCTCACACATTAGGGGCATTTGTTATAATCCTAAATTGTACCAGACATGCATACCTGGCATCAGGCCATCTTACTTGCTATCTTTTCCAAGACATCACTGAACAACTCTTATAAAAACCATTGTTTTGAAGGTTTACACGCCCTACACCACTACTGCCTGCATACATACACTTGTTGCACCACTATAGCCCGCGTACACTCACAAAAAAGCGCAAAAAATGAAAATTGCGAAGGGATATGGGTTTTCGGGCCATTACCTAACCATTTGACACCCATATCCAGTCACCCCAACCGTTACTATCACTTTTGGCCTATAAAAGAAGGTGTTGGGGCCCCATTCCAAGGAGAAGCACGAGAGCATAAAAACTCTGCCCATTTTAGTATTCCCCCTTTGCCCCAATATTTTACAACCACATTGTGAGTTTGAGCCAAAATTCCTTCTTCCTCCATTGCAAACCCTTGCCATTTACCTAGAGATTATTGAAGAGGAGAAGAATACATGGAAGTAGTTGGTGCATGGTGAAGAGGATCCCAGGACCGAGTTTGAGGAGCAGTTGTCGGTCTCATATTGTAAATGACTTTTATGAGATTAATATAAAGAAATACTTTTTCTGTCTCACCAAATGTTGTCTTAAATCTTTATGATTTGTTTACATTTTGTTATGATGTCTAACCCATTAATCCTTATATAGAATGCATGTTTGTAGTTTCTTGTTTGTGTTTTGGTGAATGCAGGTTGGCCTTGGGAGGAGATCTGTAGTTGATAAGTAACTAAGCGCAAAGGGATTGACACTGGACATGGAGTTTAAGGTATGCCTATCGTTTGATTGTGGGGTAATGACGGGATAGTTGTTAAAAATTAGGAGAGTTTAGATGGTTAGATGTACCTGCACTTTAGAACCCTAGTGTATTCCGTAGAGGGGGTTTCCCACTATAGCAGGCACAAACACCATCTCTGCATGAAACAAGAGGAAGACCAGTCACCATCTGTTGATTACATAGTTGTTGCAATGAGCGATACTTTAGATGACCAAACCGCTCATGCCAAAGTTTTCTCAAGTCATCGCTATGAGAAACAAAAACTGATGAAAATTTTGATGACCCAAAGTTGTCAAACTTGTACAACCTTGTAATATCGTCAGCAATTCCAGCTGCGAGAACTTTCTTAGGATCTTTTAGATCCTTGATTACAATTTGGCGAGGTGAAAGCTCTATGGTTTTACCTTCACCTGAATGAGTGATTTGATATACTGATAAAAGGTTACAAGAAATACTTGGAACACATAATACATCATTGAATTGACCATTATTTACTTGAACTATTTCAGATCCTACAACACTAAGAGATCTATCATCACAAAAAAATATCTTCTTGGTGTTACATTCATTTAGAGCATAAAATATGTCTTTATCCTTAGCCATATGATAAGATGCTTCTGAATCAATAAGCCACTCATCAGAAAAAGAAGTAGAATTTGTGTTGAAGGAGAAACCAGAAGTAGAAAGTGCATGTCCATGGGAATAAGAAGAAGAAGTAGAATCAATACTGATGTTGTGTTTCTTCATTGTTGCTTCTAAAACTTCCATCTTCTTGAAACATTTGGACTCTTCATGACCATCTTTATCACAAAAGTTTCCATGTCTGTCAGTCTTCTTATTTTTATATTTTGCTCCTTTGTCTCCATTCAGAGAAAAAGTTGTCTAAGTGGGTTTAGGACCCTTATATTGCTTGTTGTTGTGGTGAGGATGTTGCTTCCTGGGATTCTTGGGTTTATCTTTCTATTGGGAAACTAAGGCTTTATTGGAGGTACCTGCAGTGTTGATCACTCCAAGTTGTACAAGCTTATCTTCATCTCTAATCAAAGTAGCACAAATGGACTCAAGAGTGGGTTTTTTCATAAGCTTTCCCTACAGCCTCTCTCATGGCATAAAAGGTAGATACAAACACATAATATGCACTACCTAGCTTAGAAAAAATAAGATAGATGCAACGCTCTTCCTCCATTTTTATATTACATCCTTCACATAAAATTCTGAGTGTTTTAAACCTATATAGTGTTGAAATTACTAAAACAACTGAGACGGGGGGGGTGAATCAGTTGTTATTGTGCTTAAACAATTTTGAGTCTATTAATACATTCTTAATCTTTCTTCAAGTGATCACCAACATTATACAACATATGAACAATAAAAGTAATGAGCATCAGTCACACATAAGGTATACACAGAGACATATTTTCATGAGGAAACCTATAAAGGGAGAAAACCTCTTGTTCTTCGAAATGATAGGCAGTCTTTTAAGTTCTGTACATCATCTATAATTGAGCACCAACTCAATTTGAGGCTGCTACCTCTGTTTTACAAGCTGCAAATTGTTTGAGAGCACCAACTCTCTGGTTTCTCTAGCACCCACTAGAAGGAAGCACCAACTCCCTTAATGTTCTAGCACCAACTTCCAGTTACACAGGCTCCAACCTGTATAACAGAGAAAACTTGTTCTCCCTTGCACCACCCTGCCACCCTGGTTTCTCTAGCTACAACTAGATGGAAGATACAACTCCTTGTTTTCAAGCTCCCACTTGAACCCTTGAGGACAACAGTCCTCCCTAGAACCTCCCAACCACCCTGGAATATCAATGAATAATTAAACAACCAACTACACAAATAAATCGATTCTTACCACTTCTTCTTTGTTCTGTAGATATGGTCTTCCTCTAACTGTTCTACAATTCTTCTCTTCCTTTGCATGTTCTGCAAATTTGCACTGCTTCAATTTGTTTTGTCATTCTGCTCTACTTCAGCTTGTTTTGTCATTCTGCTCTGCTTCAACTTGTTCTGGCATTCTTCTCTGGTTCAAGTCTTTTCTTTATCTGTTACTCTTCTATGAGTTTTATTTCACACTACGCATATTATCAGTCTCACACTGTGCATACTATGATTTTCCCTTTCTTACAATTTAATTCATTTTTTGTCCAGAAACACCACCCATGCACAGTCTATCTCATTTTATTTTATGCACCACTCACACAATAGTTATTCTTCGCATCTTCTTAGGCAAAAGAAAAACCGTCCGAGAAACTGAAATGCCAACCGATCAAGAATCATGAATCAGTTTCTCTAATAGATTCGTAACTGATAAATTAACAGTGAGAGAAAACAGTAGCCCTCCGATCATATTCAAGTTTATATGAACTGTTGGATGAAATTTATTAATCTTGCCTTTAAATCGGGTTTTGGCATTTCGGCATTCCTATGTCCAAGTGTCTCGACACTTCATATCGTGATCTCTGAAACTCCGATACAGAGATTTTCTGCACTAGCTCCTTCCTCAATATGACCAAGGCCATGACCAAGTGCTTATGCATAAAGTTCTTTTCACGAATTTGCATTTCGTGAGTTTAGAGATGAGGCATCTCGACTCTCCAAGTCGCAATCCCTGAAACCCCGAGATGGAGATGAGATCAACGGTCCACAATCTCGATGAATCTACGGTCCATATCTCATCGTGAATTTTCATCTCACGATTCCTTCGATTGAGGTCCTTGTCACTCCAAGTTGAGATAGGTGAAACTCCAAAATGAAGCTTAGATCAATGGTCCACAATTTTGATGAATGTACGGTCCAGATCTCATTGTGAATTCACATCTCACAATTCCTTCGATGGAGGTCCTTGTCACTCCAAGTTGTGATAGGCGAAACTCTGAAATGAAGCTTAAATAAACGGTCCACGATCTCGATGAATCTACGGTTGTAATTAATTCGTGATTTTTCATATCATGATTTCAATGGTCATATTTCTTGCCTCTCCAAGTTACGAGTCATGAAACTCCGAAATGGATTCGACGGTCCAGATCACACCTTGATCTGACGGCTACGATTAAATTTCAATTTCACATATCGCGATTTCAATGGTCATATTTCTTGCCTCTTCAAGTCACGAGTCACAAAACTCTAAAATGGAGTCGATGGTCCAGATCACACCTTGATCTGATAGCTGCTATTAAATCATGATTTCACATATCGCGATTTCAGTGGTTGTATTTCTTGCCTCTCCAAGTTGCGAGTCACGAAACTTCAAAATGGTGTGGGATCAATAGTCCCGATCAACACTTGATCTGAAATAACTCATTTGATTTCAATTTAAAATAGTTCATAGACCGGTTTTATCACCCTCCGGTAAGCATGCTCAGTGGAAGAACAGAGGCAAGAATAAACGATCAGAAATGTTGCTTCTCCTCCCGAGTAGTCCCGATCAACACTTGATCTGATGGTCATCGGGAATTGTAAATGGGATCCAACGATCATAAATGTTTCTTCTCCTCCTGAGCTTACTTTGTTCTGCTTACTCTGATCTTGCCATCAATGATCTTCCAACAATCCTCTGCACTATCTCTTCTAATATTATTCGAATCTTCTCTGCAGCGTCTTCTCATAATGCCCATCTATTTCATACTTTTTGTACTCATGCCATCTTCATTGTTGTACTTGCCATCAATGACAAGCATTCGTTGTCTGTTAAATATTTTCCAATAGATAGATAGTCTCCAAGGAAAGAAAAATAATTTGGACTCAAGGTTAGTACTTGATTTTCTAATTGTTGTGCTCGAATAATATTGAGTTTACCAAACACAGATTCAATCTTGTCCCAAGCTTCTTCGAGATCATCAATTTCTTGGAGGTGGTATCTTAAATCAGGAGATATGGAAATTCTGATTAGTCCACGTGCTTCATCACTCCTATTAGCCCATTTGGATTTCTTATCATCATCAGTGCGTTCATTTTCCTTTCCTAAGGTAATCCGATACAAGCCTTTACTTCTTAATAAATCTTCCATATGAGATTTCCATTGGAGGTAGTTGGTGTTGGTAAGAAAAACATTACTTGTAGAAGCCATATTAAATATGAAGATAATATGGATTTTAAAACTAAAACTGATGATCTGGATGGAAAGAGATATAAAAGTTATGCGGTTTTAAAAACAACAACACTCAAAAGGGACTTCTGATGTGAGAGTTATGCCCTTTTAAAAAAAGGCATAAACGGTAATCAAATGACCACGTGATAGTGTAAGTTGCTTTATGAAGTGACCCACTTTTACAAAGAGAAGTGGGAATCAATTTTACAGTGAAGTTACTTTATAACAGAAATTCTGCATGCAAAATAAATAACTCTAAAATAAAATATTAAAGCTAGTTATAGTGATTCACTTTTATACTTGAAGTGAAATACACTTTACAATTTTAGCATGAACTTTTTCAAAAAAGTAACAAAAGAGAGACTTGAACTCAAGACCTCTTACTTAATAAGGCAATTTTTAACCAAATGGTCTAGCAAAACATATTGTAATGTTTAGAAGGAGGATTGTTTTTGTTGTTGTTGAATACGGCCTTGGAGAGCATGCTAAAAAAAAAACTCTTTTCACACAAGAAAAAAATTTCGCTTCTCGATGACAACAAGGGTTAGATCTCAGTTAGCTTACCCAGAAGATGCACCTTTTCCTATTTGTTTCTGATTTGTCGAGATCACACAGGGTGCGGGGAAAAGAGAATAGGTAGATCTAAAATAGTAGCAACCCAGAAATAAAAAAATTCAAACCGAAATAAAACCAAAATAAAACTTTGTAGAAATTTAAAAAATGCATATTCAGGCTTTATACCTCTAGATCTGACTGTAATGGTCGTATCCTGGGAAAACAGAAACCTTTTCGAGTGAAAAGAAAAGTGTTCCTGAATGAAACGAGTGCTCTGGACCCAATGGTATAGTCCTATCAGCTCATAAATGTACGAAAATGATAGAAAATGGAGATGAGGCAACTTAGCTTCACGATCTCGATCTACAATAGGAGTGGGTCTTCAAACAAGCTCTGATACCATGTTTGACAACACAGGTATTCCAACAGAGCATGAACACCTTCAGTAACCACTCACATAACCAGATCAAATATCAACACACCGATGTTTTCACATGGTAAAACCCCTACGGGAAAACATCCATGGCCCCAACCAACGTGGCCACTTGGAGTAGTTTATTAATGCAAAGAAAAAGATTGCAGATAGATTTTACAAGAGATTTTCTCACAACCGTTCATCGGAAAATGACCCTCCACGCTCTTTAAATAGATATCATGGAACAATCGGGTGTTAATCCATAGATCAATGGCCATTAAGATCGAGGAGAGTATGAACCATCAGATCACTCTATGTCAGGAACATATTGTGACCGTCGGATTTCCTAACTACAAATGCATACTAATGCATAGTAAAGAAACACACTAGACCAAGTAGATATTAACTAACTCCTAAGTGTCTAAATATCCTAACAATCCTTATTATTCACAAACAAATCTAGTGCTCCCCAAGGAGACACACCAGGTTGAATGTAACATTTTCCCATCATCTCCTTTAGTTGTAGTTTGAGGTCAACTAGATCTTGCGTACTCATTCTATAGGGTTCTCTAGACATTGGTACCACTCCGGGTACAAGTTCTATTGAAAATGAAATATCTCTTCTTAGAAGTAGACCCGGTACCTCTTCTGGAAACATATATTTATACTCCCTTAATATAGGATGGTCCTCTAGACTTGGTTTATTTTCCTCAACAAATTTCAACACTTGTATTTCATACAAAGGACATCCTTTTCTGCAATAATTCTTCACTTGAAGGGATTATATTTGTCTCACTAAGACATGCTTTTGAATTCCTTGTAGGGTTGTTTTTCCCCCTTCTTCATCTTCAGACTCCAAAGTTTTATTGTAACAATCCAACATGGATTTATGGGAAGCCAACCAGTCCATGCCAATCATCATTTCATAAGATCCTAAAGGGAGCCTATTTAGGGATGCTTGGGTGGGTAATCCATTCATAATGAATTTTCATGCTAGTATGACCTATGTCACTTTTATTTTTGTTCTAGTGGCCTGCTGTACCAACCATGAATTCACATGTTTTGCTTGCTACAATTTAAATTTCTCAACAATTTGAGGGGAAACATAACGCATATTAGAACTAGGTTCAATTAAAATGGAAACTAGATCGTTGGCAATCATACCTTCCATCTCCACCACTGAAGCTTGGTGGTTAGCTTGTTTATTATCCAAAGATGCATAAATTTGTGGCATGCTCCTAGACACATCATTTACTATGGAAGCCTCTTGATTGTTGTAGGTCCTTCTATTGTCCTATTTCCTATGTGGGAAATCCGTCAACAAATTTTCTTCTCCACAACCCCAAGATTTCAAGGGTTGTCTCTTTGTATTATTAGTATTTCCTGGGGCTAATTCGAATGGTTTATTACCACTCTGATATGGAAAATTATGTTGATACACACTTTTAGTAGGAGGAATCATCTTAGAGTTTTTCCCATGACTCTTAAATCTTGAGTATTTAAACCCCTTCTTCTTGAATCCCAAATTACATTAATTCTTCCAGTCCTTATGAGGTTATGCCTTGTTCTTGGTTTCTCATAGGAGTACCTTGCCTTTCGAATAGTGTCTTCTAAAGTATTAGGTTATTCAAACTCATTTTTGTCCATGAAGGACTGAGGAAGTCCACTAATAAATCGTTGCATATTTACCTTTTCATCCTTTATGTAGGGAAAATAACTCATCAACTCAAGAAATTTGTTGATATATTCATATATTGTGAGTTCTCCTAGCCCGAGTTCATAGAACTCCTTGTCTTTCCCATCATAATATTTTTCAAACAGATACTTCTTCTTAAAGTATTTCTCAAATTGTTTACATGACAAGTCCTTCTCATGGATTCATTTCACATTCCTAAGGTCCTCCCACCAAATGGAGGCCTTTCCATTCAATTTGAAAATGGTTATTCAAGCCTTTAAGTTTTCAGAGTAGTCATGGACTCTGAATTACTTCTTCAAGCTGATTATCCAAACTTCTGCTTCTTCCCCCTTTTTAATTTCTCCATCAAAAGTGGGTAGTTTGGATTTCTTAAACTCTTTAGGGTCATGGCTATTGGAATGTTTCCTCTTCTTTCTTCTCCTCTAGGAATGCGTACTAGGATCACTGACAATTCCTTGGAGTTGTCAGTTTCCACACTAGAGGATTTTTCAGTTGAATTCTTGGTGTTAGCATGTCTCTTGGATCCATGTTGGGCCTTCTTGGAGGTGTTTCTCCTTGTGTGGCTACTTTCAGGACCATGCTTTTGTATCTTACGTGGAATATGGGTTTTCTTAGTATGATGTATATCCACATTATTGGTTATTGGTCCATGTTGTAGCTACCTTTGTATATTTAATAGGGTTTGCAACATGATTTCATTAATTTTAGTTTATTTTTACTGTTCTTTATCAACCTTTCATTGTCATCCTTACAACTTTGTGTTATAACCCTAAATTACACCAGACATGCATACTTGACATCAGGCCATCTTAATTGCTATCTTTGCCAAGCCATCATTTGAACAACTCTTCTAAAAACCATATTTTTTAAGATGTACGCACCATGCACCACTATTGCCCACGTACACATGCTTGTTGCACCATTACAGCCCGTGTATACTCACAAAAAGCATGGAAAATATAAAATTGCAAAGGGATACAGGTTTTTGGGCCATTACCTAACCTTTGGACCACCCATAGCCAGTCACCCAATCGAATAGCTACCTTTTTGTCCTATAAAAGAAGGTGTTAGGGTCCCATTTAAAAAAGGAAGCACAAGAGGGTGCCTCCCACAAGGAAGCATGGTGGTTGATGTGGGCACCTCGACATGAGTGATGTCGTTGGCGTGTTGGAAGGTCATTGGCCAACTTCTTTTTTATCCATCACCTACTCTTCTTACCGCTTTTGGCGGTCGTTTGTTCTGACCACATGGAATCATCCCCTCTTTCCCCATGCAATTAGGGGGGGATACCGTGTTCATCAAGGTTGAAGTGGTCGATGCATCTCTCAACTACAATCTCTTGTTAGGAAGGAGTTGGACATATGCTATAAATGCAGTGGTCGCTACAATTTTTCGAGTCTTGTTATTTCCACATGAGGGTCGGATCGTGTCCATTGATCAATTGTCCTTCTCTCATCCTGACCCTTCATCGGGGGAAACCAAGGTCCCAATGATTGATAACCCTTAACCCGACATCGTCAACATAGGGGTTGGTTTGTGCCCACCTTTGATGGGTACTTTCGATTACCTGCCTCCTTTCGACGACGTTAACTTCATATCGGTTGTCCCTGACCAGCCTAAGGTTGAAATTTTTCAAGCCTTGTCATTTTGTATGACTTACTTTGATGATCCATGGACTCTTCCTTCCCCATAAGCCATGATGGAAGGGACAGGGCACCATGGAATGGCCATGCCTTTGTCCGTGACAGAGGTTGCGTACTCTATAGTCTAGCAAGCTTTTGTCGATTCTGATCTGACTCCCGCATAAGAGTTAGATCTCGTTCTCGAGCCTATTTGGGCTCAAGGTTACCTCACCGATACTGATTCTTTAGACTTAGTCTTTCCCTCAGACAAGGAAATTATTGAGGCAATGACTAGTCCGCATAGACCTTGGGATGATCTCCATCACAAATCTTATTTCCTCCTAGAGTTAAGAAGAATTAAAGCAGGTGAATTCACTTTGACTATGACTGGAGATAGGTATTTTCCTATCAATCCTTTGGCTACACACACAGTTTACACTGAAGGAAATATGGAAACCATCGCTAAAATGATACCTTTTGATATCTTCAGAAACCTTGGCATCATGGAGAATGTCTTCGTCGGAGCGGACTGCTCCTCGAGGAGATTCAAATCTACAAAGGTTTATTTAAAGAATTATGTGAAATGTTTGCCTGGTCTTATGAGGAAATGCTAGGCATAGATCCAAGAATCGTTGAACATGAAATCATGACATATCCTAACGCTAAGCCAGTTCGGTAGAAGATTCATCTGGTTAATCCTAAGAAAGCAGTAGTTATTAAGGCTGAAATAGAGAAACTGCTTGAAGTTGGTTTCATCTACCCTATCTAATTGACTCAATGGGTGTCAAATCCTATTCTAGTCAACACAAAACAAGGTATGATTCATGTATGTACGGACTTCCATGATTTGAACAAGGCCTGTCCAAAGGATAATTTCCCCATGCCATTTATTGACGAGATAGTCGATGACTGCATAGGTTGCGAGGTATTTTATTTCATGGATGGTTTTTTTGGATACAATTAGATACAGATCAAACCCGAAGACCAACACAAAACCACTTTCATTTGTCCATGGGGTACATTCGCTTATCGAAAGATGTCTTTTGGTTTGAAAAATACTGGAGCTACTTTTCAGTGGGCCATGTCTTTTGCTTTCCATGATCTGAAACACATAGTCAAGGCTTACCTTGATGATTTAGAATCATGATATCATAAGAGAGATGATAATCCCACACACCTCTGACTTATCTTTGAGAGATTTTGCTACTACTAGATTCGCTTGAATCCAAACAAATGTAGTTTTTGCGTAACGTCGGGTCATCTGCTAGGTTTCATAGTTTCAACAACAGGGATCATGGTCGATCCTCTAAAGGTTGAGGCAATAGTTTAGTTTCCTCCCTCGTGCATAGTCTCTCAGCTTCAGAGTTTACAAGGAAAAAAAAACTTTTTACAGTGTTTCATCGCAAACTATGTCGAGATCACAAAGGGTTTCATGCATTTACTGAAGAAGGTTGTTCCTTTTCATTGGGATGAAGTCGCTCAATGCTCTTTCAAAGCATTGAAATGTTCCCTCATGTCTGCCCCTCTACTTCAGCCACCCAATTATAATAAAGATTTATTATTGTACTTGGCTGTAGCAGAGTCGACCATCAATATGGCCTTGGTTCAAGAGGATGACTTGCTTGCAGAATACGTGATTTATTACTTGAGTCGAGGCCTAGTTGGACCATAAATCAATTATTCACATGTTGAAAAACTTGTCTTGGCAGCAGTTCATGATGTCCAATGGTTCCATCATTACATTATGTTTCGTAGGACCACCATCATTGCCGTTTTGAATCCATTTTAATATGTGTTGACATGATGTGTAATCAGCATAAATATTAGTATATGGATAGTTATCCTCCAATAATTTAACTTGGATTTTGTTTCGACAAAATCCAAAAAGTCTTTGGTCTTCGTGGAACTCATCTTGGAACTTCTGTTCAAATCAGGTGATGTTATACCCGAGGAGTCTCCTATTAAAGGAGACATTTTTTTTATCACGTCTTCGGACCCCTGGTATGGAGATATACTAGTATATCTCCAGAATTTTAAGTGCCCCACCTCTGCTTCTTGTGATGAGCATCGTCGTATACGTCATTAGGCCAAAAACTATCTTATACTTGAGGACACTCTATATTGTCGAGGTGTAGATTGCATCCTTCATCGGTGTCTCACACATGAAGAAGCGAAAATCATGCTTAACGACTAGCACACTGGAACATGTAGCGGTCACTTTTCTTGGCTGGAAACAACCCAAAAGATTCTACAAGCTTGTTACTTTTGGCTGACATTAATCAAAGATTGTGTTGAATTGGTCAAGAAGTGCCACCCATGTCATATCTTCTCTCAGAAGATGAGGGCACACCCCACTCCCATGTTTCATGTCATCACAGTTGGTCCCTTCACCAAGTGGGGGATTGATTACACTACATGAAACCCCCCTTCAGGAAGAGGGCACCGTTATATCATCATAGCAGTAGACTACTTCATGAAGTGGGTCGAGGCTATGCCAACATTTAATGATGATGGTGAGACAACAACTCTCTTTTTGTTTAACCAGATAATAGCAAGGTTCGGCGTCCCAAGAGAGATTGTCACTGACCATGGTAGTCACTTTCAGAATAAAATGATGTTTTATTTAACGTCAAATCTTGGGTTGATATAGGAACATTCATCACCCTACTACCCACAAGTGAATGGTCAATTGGAAGCTATGAATAAGTCCCTTAAGCCTATTCTACAATGAACGATCAATTCAACCAAGTCAAATTGGCATTTGATGTTGTACTCAGAATTATGGGTCTACCGAACGTCTGTTAAGACTGCAACCAGTTTCTCACCTTTTAACTTGTTTACGGGCTGGAAGCAGTCTTTCCTATAGAGTCCTATATCTTGTCCCTAAATTTTCCCGTATAGTTATTGCCAAAAAATTTACTGCTTGAAGATCGTTTATTATATCTTGAGAAGCTCAATGAGCAAAGTCGAGATGCAGGCTTGGCCAACAAGGCCCACAAACAAAAATTAAAGTGTTAGTATGATCAGTTTGTTCATCCTCAAATTTTCTATGAAGGCGACCTTGTCCTGGTCTATGACCAAGATAAGGATCCCCTAGGGACGGGCAAGTTCAAACCCATGTGGTTTAGACCTTTCATCATGAAGGAGGTTCTAAATAAGGGTTCTTATCATCTGGTGGACTTTGAGGGGAATGATTTGGCGGAGTCTAGAAATGGGCTCTACCTCAAGAAGTATTACTCGTTGGTGGGTTGCCTTGGGTGACTTATTGTACATATGTTTAGTTCTTACACATTTTCTTTTTAGTTTTTGTCTTTTTGGTTTTATGGACGTGTCATTTTTCATGTCATCTTTTTCACTGTGGAAGATGTCAAGTGAATCATAGGTGTTCATTGGGTTTGTAGACGATGCTAGCTGGCACACTCAGAGGCTTGCTTCCACTGCTTGGGTGATTTTCACACCTCAGGGCCAGTTGCTATATTCAGAAGGTATCTGTTTAGGTGATGCCACAAACAATGTTTCCAAATACAACGTAGTCTTAGAGTTGCTTCGTGACACTTTGTCGCATGTTATCTCTCACCTCTGGGTCTACTTAGATGCTCATATAGTTGTGTGCATGTTAAATGGGGTTTACCGTGTTTACGATCCTACTCTACATCGATGGTTCCTTAAGGTACGTCTCTTATAATGAAGCTTTGATTACATTACATACATCCATGTTCCTAGGAGATTGAATCAAATCACAGATACTCTAGCTAATCAAGTATTAGATTAGCATATTGCACACATGTAAGAAAAAGCACACACATACACATGTAAATACATTTGTAAATAAATGTAATCCATAAGACATAAAAATATGTAAATACACACATATATATATATCAAAATTATCATAGTACATAGGTGGGTGCAAGCGCCTCAAAAATATATGTCTAGTAAGAGTCATGGGGCTTATTCCCTCAAAAGTATACAAAAGGTTCCCTCGGCACGTAAGTAATCCAGCCTAGCTAAGGGTGAGACCTGTTGTCCCTGCCATAGTGAACAACGACGTTTTCCAAATGCCGGAAGAGTTGGACCCAAGTTCGTGGTACACCAATTATGTGAGGTTGCATCGATGGTGGGAGATCCTCAATCTCTGCCATAGGGACTGTACGAGTGAGCGTAGTGAGGTTCCGCTCTACCTGTCTCAATACTCTCTCAGCCTCTCTAGTTGGAGGTCCCCCTGTTGCTACTGCTAGTCTGACGGCTACGGGTGGTCCTACCTCTGGTCGAGGATTCCACCTAGTCCTCAAGAAGTCTTCTAGACGTACTGGTCCCACATCTATACATAACAGATACATAGTTGTCAGATACTCTGATACACATAAAAATATTATGTATAAAAGGAAATAAAAAATTAAATGACTTTGAAAAACAAACATACCTATCTCTCCTCATTCTACTACGGGAGGTATGGGCATATCAGGATCCCTAGAGAAGTTGATCCCGACATAGGGGTATTCCTCTATGGCCTGAATCTACCGAGACCACTAGTTGAAAAATTTATCATTGAAGGCCTCAATGGTCCTCCCTCCCCCTTGTCAAGGAAACAACACTTCCCATATACATAATGTTGGGAGGGAGTCCTCATTCCCTTGTACTATCTCTCAGGGAATGAGACTGGGTACCCTCTTGAAGAATAAAGAACATAAAACAGTCATGAACGCAAATTTTTGTTATCCCTCACACAACACTCTGTCAGTTGTCTCTTCATGCATTCCAGCATGGTTGTGCTCCAGTCGAACACTCGTGCATTTAATAATTGTACTTCACAATGCATGTGCTCCTGGGAGGCCTGATGTAAGGCCACGGATCCAGTGATCCGCCCAATAAGTAAAACTATCACTTGTAGCGATAGGTTGTAAATTTTGTGGACCGGCACCTAAGAACCCATTTTATCTATGCTAGCCTCATAGTGTAGCTCAATCAATTCATCTGTGTTGTGAGGCCCATGAGGAAAAGCATGAAGTTTTATTGGTTCCTCTCTCCTCAAGAGGCCATTCAAAAAATAGATATCCTTAGTCGTCAGAGTCAACGACTGTCCCTCGAGCATAAATGCCTTAGGGTCCGGGTGCCAATAATCTACTAAGGCATTTAGTAACCTGGGTTGTGCCCTCATAAGTGGACACTGGAAGTATTTTAAAAAACCACATTTTGATAATACTACGAGAGAAGCAGGGTCTTCTGAGACCAAAGAATCAATGTCTTCATGCTCCCTTTCTCTCCAGTGAATGTACATCCTGCAAATTGACAAGTCCATGGAGGATTAAATCTTGCATTTTTTATTTTTTCCACATATTGGAGGGTGTACGCAGGCTGTATCAGACACAGTCACGTATGCATGTGGGAAAATTGTTTTCTACATGCAGGCATATGCGGGATTTCCTAATACAGCCCGCATACACGTAGGGTCAACCTTTTTTTAGAGGTGCACGCCCCCCCAAAAACCAAATTAAATGCAAAAGGAAAGTATAGAAATGCAAGAGGAACTAGTTTGTACTTACTTGGTCTGAGCCGAAGTTGGTTTCATCCTCTGAAGCTCCTGGAATCAACTCTTTTATAAAAGGGGTGTTTTTGACTTCTTGGTCAATTCTCAATTTACAATGGTGATAATGAGCTGCCAGCTTCTATTTACAGATTTTTTGGCCCCTTTTTGTCATTTTTTGGACCCTTTTATCCTTTTTTCTAGCTTAAAAATAATTTAGTATGGTTATTGAGTTTCTTATGAGATGTTACGATATGTGTTACTTATGGTATTGGGAAATTTTTTGAGAGTTGGGTCATTTTTTAAGGTCCTTTGTTAAAAAGTCATTTTTCCAACTTTTTGCATCTAAGTTAGGCTTCCACCTCCACTTTATGCATCTCGTTGTCTATTTCTCTTTTCCATAGGGTCGACCCCACCGAGTTGTGACACAAAACCATCATTGTTTCTTTAGAAGTATCGTAATTTAGTGGCAGAGCCTGCCTTTACATGGATGCCCTAGTTATATCCTCATTGCTTTTGGTGTCCATGTCATCGTTAATGACTATAGGCTCAGGAGTCCTTATTAGTTTGTTATGATTACGAGTTTGAGCCCCATTTGCATGATTCATCATCACTCTTGACCTCACCCTCGGGACTTCCAAACAATGATGAGTCTTCTTTAAGCCCTTTTCAGACTCTTTAAACATGAAAAGATTGTCGAGCGATCTTGCCGCCCTTCACGCTCGCGAAACTAAAATTTGAAGGCACGTCTTTCCAGCAGTAGTTTACCCCTTTTTAGGTCAGGATGATTAGTTGTATGAACAAAGGTATACTTTAGGGGCTTCAGTTCTATAGAAGAGTATTCATAGGTATATTTTTAACCCTTTTTCGGGCCTGAGGGACTAAATTTATGAAAAAGAAACCCCCACAGAGTCCATAGTTAAGCTCTTTTCATACTCCCTAAAATTGAAAAGATGGTCGAATGACCTTGTTTCTTCACATTCGTTAAATTGGTCTAGAAGAACATCCCTTATGGAGTCCATAGTAAACTCTTTTTAGACTCCTTAAATATGGAAAAAATCCCGAGTGATCTTGTCTTTGTCACACTCGTTAAAATGGTTTTGAATAGATGTATTTCGGTGCTAGTTTACCCCTTTTTTCAAACCGACTAGACTACCTTCGAAAAAAGTACCCTAGTGGAGTCTCCTTGTATGCTTTTTCAGAATCTATAAAAATGAAAAAATGTTGAGCTTACCTTCTCTGGGCTCATTAAAATTACATCGAAGGATGTTATCATTGTGTCTTATTAATCACATTTTCATTCCTATGTCTTTGGCCTAATGCCAGCTCCATGTTGCTCTCAACTGAACCACCTGAAGCATGCCTTATACGCAAGCCTTGTAGCACTTTGCCTCTACGTCTTGACACCTTGACCCATGGAGGATTTTTGCCGAGTGTCCTTTTCCTACATATGTCTCCTTTCTCTGAGCATCAGTGTGTTCCTTGCACTAGGAACTAGTATGTCTGTGACACTCGTTCCTCCTTTGTAACATAGCATTCTTTTCTTCCTTTCAATCTTTCCAAAATTATTGAAATAGACAAAAAATTCAAATATACCCCAAAAAGAGGAAAGGAAAAGTATTTTATTTTTGTTGGTAGCACAATGAGTCGCCCTTGGACAAAGCACATCCTTCCATTTGTTCGTCAAGATATAGGATTTAATATGACCTTAGGACGATGTTCTCGCTACATAGAGATATGTCCTCCTCCATTTGGTTATCCTTCCAAACATATGGAGAGTTTGTGTTACCTCCTACATCGTGAACTTATGTCAATGTCATGCTACCTGAGTCTCATCATTTGTCGTGTTTTTTTCCAAGGGAAGTTTTACTAAACTTGAGTTGGCCCTTCTGTAGTTTGTCTCTTGTCCTCATGCCCAGCCACCCCAAAAGACCAATCAAGTGCTTGTTCAAAATCAATGAAGTTCTATGCCTGATCACCGAGATCCTCTTTTATGTTCCCTATGAGCAGTCGAAGACCTCTGGGTAGTGAATTCATACACTAATATTGCACTCCTACCCAAGTTTTAAAGATCTTGAAGTTGTTTCTCGAGCTTTGAAGGCCTCATCTCCAGCCATCGGGCATCATTAGATTCTTAAATATGGATACTATACATGTATACATTTTTATTTTGAGATGTATATCCACTATGTATTGCTTGCGGATACACTTTAAATAGTTATATGACATGGATCTGCAGTGTATTTGGTTGGCACATGATTTTATTTTATCTCGAGCATGGGTATGCTCGCCTCGGTGAGATAAATTTTTATGATGGCACCTCCAAAACTATGGTCTCTGGGCTCACTCACTTCATACGTTGGTGAATATTTGTAATGTATTTCAGACATCATATTCTCTTCTGACCTCACACATTAGGGGGCATCTGTTATAACCCTAAATTGCACCAAACATTCATACCTGGCATCAAGCCATCTTACTTTCTATTTTTTCCAAGTCATCATTTGAACAACTCTTCTAAAAGAAATATTTTTGAATATGTACGCCCTACACCACTATTGCCCATGTACACACACTTTCTTCACCATTATAGCCCATGTATACTCACAAAAAGCATGAAAAATATAAAATTGCAAAGGGATACGGGTTTTGGGGCCGTTACCTAACCTTTTGATAGCCCATAGTCAGTCACCCAACTGAATAGCTACCTTTTTGGCCTATAAAAGAAGGTTTTGGGGTCCCATTCAAAAAAGGAAGCACAAGAGCAAAGAAACTCTGCCCATTTCAATATCCCCCCTTTGCCCCAATATTTTGCAACCACATTGTGAGTTTGAGAAAGAATTCCTTTTTCCTCCATTTCAAACCCTTGCCATCGCCCTAGAGAGAACTGAAGAGGAGAGGAATACGTGGAAGAAGTTCATGCATGGTGAAGAGGATCCTAGGACCGAGTTCAAGGAGCACTTTCCAGTCTCATATTGTAAGCGAATTTGTGAGATTAATATAAAGAAATACTTTTTCCGTCCTGCCAAATGATGTCTTCAATCTTCATGATTTATTTATGTTTTTGTTAAGATATCTAACCCACTAATCCATATATAGAATGCATGCTTGTAGTTTCTTGTTTGTCTTTTGGTGCATGTAGGTCAGCCTTGGGAGGATACTTGTAGTCGGGAAACAACCGAGCGCAAAGGAAGCAACACCAGATGGGGAGTTTAAGGTAGGACTATCAGATCCCTATACTTTGTTTTTTATGTATGATTGTGGGGTGATGGGGGGATATTGAAATGGGCAGAGTTTCTTTTCTCTTGTGCTTACTTTTTTGAATGGGACCCCAACACCTTCTTTTATAGGCCAAAACGGTAGTTATTGGGTTGGGTGACCAGCTATGGGCAGTCAAAAGGTTAGGTAACGACCCAAAAACCCGTACCCCTTTGCAATTTTATATTTTTTGCACTTTTTGTGAGTATACGTGGGTTGTAATGGTGCAGCAAGTGTGTGTACATGGGCAGTAGTGGTGCAAGGTGCGTACATATTCAAAAATATGGTTTTTAGAAGAGTTGTTCAAATGATGGCTTGGCAAAGATAGCAAGTAAGATGGCATGATGCCAGGTATGCATGTCTGGTGCAATTTAGGGTTATAACACTTTGTAATTATACTATGAGGTTTCTTATAGTTTCAGCTAAGTCTGGAGGGCTTTCAACCACCCTCCTCTCATCAGATTCTTATTCCCTATTGTGGAAGATTTCCCCAAAATCATGGTGTGTCACCATGCTTTTGTTGTAGTTTTCCTTGTTTTCCACTGATTGTTTGAGTTCCGACGATTTTTTTTATGTTAGTTAATTATATACTATTTTATGAACAACACGTGCAATTTGTAAGATGAAGTCAAATTCATCAATTGGAACACTAGCAACACACAGTTCATATATTGTTTTAGAACATATATCAACAACATAAATTTTTGTTCCTCTCTTCAGTAGTGGCTTAAGTAAGATTCTTATGAATGGGTTAAGATAGGGTGTTACACCTTAAAGTTTCTCTAATAAGATTTTATTCGACTCGTTCACGAGCCCAAGCAGGCCAAGTGTTGTTTCTTTATCTGATACCACTCTGTAATACACCCAACGCCCTAGGCATCCTTTTAAGGGATGGAGCATAAAACTTTCACTTTTATTAATAACCTCGGATTCCTGTAGCTAGGATTACATATCCTTTGATTTGACAAGGGATTTCCAATGACTATAAATTTGTCCAGATCCGAGATCTAGACCGAAAGTTATGGCCTTTCAAAGTTCTTTAGGCCTATTGAATTAATTAATCATTATCATGATTAAAACAAAATGCCACTCTTTACTAATCATTTAATTAATCGTCATTAGAATTGATTAAACCCCGTAAGATTTGTTTCCAGTTGGACTAAGTTACTGGTCCAGTTAAACCAGGGATTACCCCTCTTTTTCCTTGGAAATCCAACATTAGGGATGTACTAGTGTTCATTATTGTATTAAATCCCTGTCAAAATTAATTCATAACCACATCATACAAATCATGTTATAATACAATTATATTTAATTATATTATACTATAGTTAAATATTCTAACTCAGACTAGGGTCATTAATTTCGGTGAACCCCTAGCCTCCGGACTTCAGAAAAAATCCCTCACTAAGTTCTTGTGAAAATACCCAAATCTCAGGACGTCAGAGCTATGGAGAGTTTCCCACTCATTTAATTTCTTATGTTTTAATAATGAAATAACAAAGGGAGGTGGGGAGGTAGGTACATGCCTTCTATCCTTTTATCTTATCCATTTTATTATCCAAAACATTTAGAGTCCCGAAGTCTTGGACTCCTAGAGCTACAGAGTCCTAAAATCATGAAGGGTCCACACTCGCACTTGACTACACATTAATTTATGGAGTAGGTACAGGTAGATCCAGGCCTTCGACTATTTTATCCCAAATTCTCTAGCATCACATTTATCCCAAAGTCCCAAATTCACGAAATCCCCATCAACCGTTAGATTGAGCAAACGACATCCATGAGGAAGATGCATGGAAAATGACGAGGATGACATGTGGTGTAATAAATGGTGACATGTTTCATGGTCCACTTGGAACCTAAGGCCTATGAATTTCACGAATCAAGGTGACATGTGGCACACATACTATGGTTCCACGTCAACCTAGGTGACATCGGCATGTCATGTCACTCCGGGATGATAGCCTCTGGGGATATTTAGTTTCTCCTATTGGAAAAATGCCTGAAGTGTTGAAGCCTGGAGTCATGAACCAACATTGGTCATTGATCTGAGACCTATGAGTTTTCCTCCTGAACGTTAGATCAAGCAAGTGGAAGGATAAAGTAAGTGCTTATGTAGGTTTAGTACATTCTTTGTATTCAAACCTCCCGAAGCCCTGGAGTTTTGAAGCCCCAAAGTGGACCCTTTTACATGCCATTCCACATTATTTAATATTTATAATTCATGCAAGGTTTGTATAGGGTAGTGTAAAGTTTATTCCTTCAGTGATTTTGGCTCGCGAGTTCCATCACCCCCAACACCCCAGAGTCTTGGAGTTCCAGACTCCTGGAGGCTTAGCTCCTTTTGGGTGTAGAAAAAGGGTCAGGGCCCTATTCATATGGGACTTGACAATACTTGAGAGCTACACTCTTGAATCATGTCCGAGATTTTGGTTAAGCCCGGGGACTTGGGCCCATGGTCTAGGTTAGCAACAATTGTGGTATCGGGGAACAACGGTTTGTAGGACTGCACGATAAGTGCCCTAGCGCAGCACACAGAAGAAATCTGCTTGGGGCTCGAATCAAGCAAGCGAGCCTGATCATGGACATGGGAAGAGGAGAAAGCTCCGTAGGAGCGCCTCATAAGAAATTGGGATATCGGGGATCCCAGGAGCTATAGTTTTATGCATTTCAGAGTCGCGATTCATGATTTCCCGATAGGCGGGAACAGATGTCAATCATGGAGGAAAGGTGGTAGACTTTGCAACGAGGAGCAGACTGTTGACATGTCAGCATTCATGAGCCATCGTGGATCGGGAAACCGCGAGTCCAGAGGATGCGTGTTCGTTGACATCGCAAACCGCGAAATCCCGATGGAAAGAATGGTCAAAGGCATATGGTGGTGGTCACTTGAGCTAGGACCTAGTCAAAGGGATAGCACAGAAGACGCATTGGGGGTCGAGGATTCATCAGTCCCGTGAACACAAAAACCATGTCATCGTGAACGCTGAAACTCTGATGGGGGTTTGGCTATGGTCACGCGGAGACTGGTCATTTGGGTCGTGTTTTAGCCGGTAGGGGCTAGCTCTTCGGAGGAGGAGCTCATCGCACATCGGGATATCGGAGATCACGGAGGAAAGAACTTCGTGCATATCGAACTCGCGAATCCCGAATCCCCAAAATCCTAAAACCTCATCACATACCTCTACTACCTATCCCTTGCCGCCACGTCCTATCCCCGTGTCCTGCCAACCGCAGTTTCTTCCCGTCCCCTGTGTTCCCTCCACCTGGCTCATTCACTTTGAAGCCCATGAATTCTTTCATTTGCATTTGTCCTATCGTTCTCCTTCTACCACATCCATCTGTTTGGCCTCTCCTCATCCCATATCTGCACCGAGCATGTCAAACCACCCCCGCTTGATCACCGTCCATTCACCACTCTGCGCCAGGTCTTCCGGTCATCACAACGACTTCCACGTCTACCCGCTAGTCTTGCCACGAATTCTCTGAGCAGATCCAAATGGAAAAATGAGAAGTCCCCCCATGTCCTGTAGCTACAAAGTCGACCGGGGCCTATCCCTATCCCAATGAAATAGTTATTACAACAGTTGATGGTGGTTGGACATCGTTTCCACCATAAATGGAAAGTCCATAAATGATTGTAAACTTGTCAATTCATTCACGGGTCCTTTGGAGCGCGATTGCGTCTGAATGAAGTTCATGACTATCCAGAGACTACAGGCGCAATAAACATGCAGATGTAATGCCTTCAATGCAATGTCTCGAATTGGCTTCAATGTTTTTGCTCTAATTATTTAGAGAAGTTTTCTCACATTTTGTGGGTATCGATGGTTGAGTAGAGCTCTCGGTTGTCAAATTTTAATGAAGCACTGTTAGCCTGGTTATGTATGAACTTTTTGATATTTCTTGCCTTATGAATGCCAGATTCTTTCATATCTTTGTTTACGCTGTGTTAGAGCGGCTCGGAATTGGAGGATCCAGTCGAGCTGTAGCTATTGTAGGATGATGTTGTAATGGATCACTGTAATAGTTGCACCATCTCTAATTAGTTCTTGTGATTTCCCCAGCACTGAGTGACTTGGAATTGGAAGATCCAATAAAGTCCCCTTTCAATTTCTTGAGACCCTGAACCAAGTGGATCTTGCATTCAGAGTCTTTCTTCTGCAAACTGTCGAAATCCTGTCGCCCAAAGTAGTTTTTTCACCTTTCTTACTAAGTCTTCCACCTGCTCATGTTTTAATCGACCCACTGGATGAAGTTAGGATTCCAAAACTCCTTTGTTACTTATATACTAGACCCAGTCCCTGAGTTAGAGTAATATCTCCTCGAGTCTTTATCTCCATTCGATCACCCCTTTATAAACAATTTGTGACATTAAACTGATGGGCATCGGGCTCTGCTCCTGCAAGCAATCCAGGAGTGAATTCTGACGCTAACATTTTTGGCGCCGTTTCCGGGGATGAAATTGAAGATTTTCCTTGGGTAGAACGACATTGAGCCTCTGAATCTGAAGGTGCATCAGATTATCGGAGCCTTTCATGATTGCTAATGTGCACCTGGTGACTCCATTGTGACAACTCTGTTGGGGAGAAGCTGCTCTGTTAATTGTGGCTTTCAGAGGCAGGCATACGCAGTCTAATCCACAACTGCCTCTAGCTATGCCTAAAGCAGATCCAGAGGCGGTGCTCAGAAAAGGAAAGGCCTCTGAAGAAGAAGTGTCCATCACTGAACCAGGTAATCCACCATATCCTTCTGTTGGAGCTCCTTTTTCTCCTCCTTAGTCATTTGGCAGGCCTGTCTCTGCAGTTTCTCATTTCCTAAATTTTGGGAGTGTTCCTGTCGATTTTTCCTCTCTTGGTCTGGGACTGGAGGGTCAAGACCTTGTCACTCCCCTCTCTCTTGAAGCTATACCCTAGCATAGACCCAGGACCGCAGAATATTTTCCAACTCCTGCACAAGGAGGAGCACCCACTGACTTGAGCTCAAAAGCCAGCTCCTTGAATCACCTCTTATTTCCCACCCCACTCCGATATTCATTCCCGGTAGTCCCTTCACGAACTCCTTCTCTTCCAAATTCTCCCCCACCTAATATTCCTATGGTTGGTGCTAATCCCCCTCTGAATAGAATGGACGCCATAGTTGCTGCCAGGTATGCTCCCTTGGTCTTACCTCAGCCCACGAATTCTTTCCCTGCTGAAGATTACTTGAAATATATTCCCAAGTTCACCGGGGAAGGGGACATAACTGCGGAAGAACACCTAGCTTCTTTCTACAATTATGCAGACAACCTAAACATTGGAAATGAAGATGTATGGATGAGGGTTATTGTCCAGATCCTGGATGGTGAGGTAAGGAAATGGTTTAGAGAATTAGCTCCCGGATCTATTGCTGGAATTGAAGCCCTGGATAATTCTTTCCTGAGGCAGTGGGGAGATAAGAAGGATTTCATGTATTATATGATTGAGTTCAGGTATTTGAAGAATATGGAAGGAGAGTCTGTCTCCGACTTCTCCAAAATATTCAATAAAATGTACAATAAGATTCCCGATGAAATAAATCCATCAGAAGCCTCGGCCAAGATGTCCTACGCTAGTGCGTTTGGCCCCGATTTTTGTCTTTTATTGAGAGAAAGAAGAGTTGCCTCCTTGGCTCAAATGCAAGACACAGCCATAGAAGTGGAATCCAATGTATTAGCAGTCGATAGATTGAGTAACAAGGTTGACACAGGCAGGAGGAAAGGAAAATCCAAAGCCTCAACTTCTGGCTCATCGGTGCCCCACCTTCAAGTAGATGAACTGACCAAAATGGTGAAGTCTCTGTCTGCAGAGATGGAAAGACTGAAGGAAGAGAGAAGGAAAGCATACAAGGGCCCTCAGAGCACCGAAAAAAAAGGAGGTTTTCGGAGGCCAAACAATATCACTTCCCCGAGGTTGCAAAGAGACAGAGATGACCAGAAAATTCAGGCTCCTTTTCAAAACAATTCCGTGGCTGAGGGAGAAGAAGGGGAAACAGATGACCTTGAGCCTGAAATCCATTGCTTTGGAGATACTCATCCTTTTCCTCATCTCACTCAATTGGCATATGTGGAGTCTCTCATGGACAGTCAGCTAAATGAGTTGAGCAAGGGAGAAAAGGCTGGTGGCGGTCAAGGCAGGTACAACCTGAGGTCCAACAAAAGGACAGCAGCACCTGATATTCCTGAGCAGTCCACTAGAATAGAAAAGCCTTCTAACGTAGTAGCAGATGGTTACAGAGGTAAGAAGGCCCAATCCCTCTCTCTCGTTGTCCACAATCATGTTCCTGAAATAAAAGAAATTCCAAAGCCTACATCTTCTATTAACTTCGATCATGAGATCCAAAAGATCAGGATCCATGTGCCCCTCACTGAGCTGATTAAACATGACAAATTCAAAAAGTGCTTCTCTAAACTTTTACAGTCTGAAGCCTCATGCCTTCCCTCAGACTCCATAAACCTCCAAGATGAAAATCCAGCAATTGTCCTGGGCCCCATGGTAGAAAATAGAGATGACTCATCCCCGCCTTTCTACACATCCCTGAACATACATGATAAAGTGCTACACAACTGCTCAATGGATTCAGGGGCCTCTCACAACCTCATGCCCAAAAATGTCATGGAGGAGTTAGGGTTAGAAGTTACCCGAGCCTATCATGACCTTTATTCCTTTGACTCCAGGAGAGTTCAGTGTCTTGGAGTTATCAAAGACCTGGTTGTGACCTTGTTTCAACTACCCATGAAGAGTGTGGTCATGGATATTGTAGTGGCTGATGTCCCCCCCAAGTTCAGTATGCTATTATCAAGATATTGGATAAAAAGATTGGGGGGAACCTTGCAGATGGACCTCACATATGCTACTACCCCAGTTTTTGGAGGAGAGCATAGAAGATTATGCAGGGAAGCCCAACTGGCCTACATAATCAGTGATGAAGCCAACCCTACCAACCATCCCATATTTTCCTTGGACACTGACTTAGGTTCCATTCTGTTCCAACTCTCTCATGCTCCTAAACCTCCTCTTAGACTCAAAAAGCAACCCACCATTTCCCCCAAACTTCCTCCTTCCATCACCCCCGTCTGGAAACTGTTCTTTGATGGAGCCTCTTCTAGGGAAGGTGCTGGAGCTGGGGTGGTTTTTGTGTCAACTACTCAGGAAACCATATCTCTGTCATACAAATTAGATTTTGAAGCTACCAACAATGTGGCAGAGTATGAGGCTCTTGTTCTGGGATTGAGAGTGGTGAGGGAAATGGGAATTCAGGAAGTAGCAGTGTTCGATGATGCAGATTTGGTAGTTCGGCAGATCAGGAATGCTTATCAGGCTAAACATCCTCGACTCAGAAACTACAGAAATGAGGTGTGGGACCTAGTCGATAGTTTCTTCTCAGCATTCAACATTTCATTCATCCCAAGAGAGGAGAACACAATGGAAGATTCCTTGGCTACATTGGCTAGCAATTTCAAAGTACCCTTGCTGCCCAAATTCAGATATGATGTAGAGGTAAAATACAGGCCCTCCATACCTGACAACGTCAAACATTAGAAGGTATTCGAGGATGATCTCGAGGTCAAGAGGTTCTTGGAGACTGTCGAGGAATTTTCATAAATTCACATTGACCAATATGTCCTCTCAGAGGAAGAGCTTGATGGGGGTAATTTTCTGAATAAGATTACAGGGCGTGACATTGTACAGCTGCCCAAAAACCACATTCCCAAAGGATTGGTTCCTTTGGAAATACTTTTTGATGGAAATGATGTATCGTTAAAGGGAAAAGTCTCAGAGGAGGATGTTGGTACTATTCAGTGCAACATTGGGACCAAGGGTGAGCCCAAGCTTGTCAAATTGTCAAAGACTCTGATAGAGGAGCAGAGATCCGAATACATTGGACTTTTGAGGGAATTTGCTAATGTGTTTTCCTGGACCTACGAAGACCTCAAAACCTATGACACCTCTTTCATCAAGCATAAAATTCCATTAAAGGAAGAGGCAAAGCTGTTCAGGAAGAAGCTGAGACAGATTAATCCCATGTTGCTGCCTATCATGGAGAGGGAAATGAAGAAGATGCTTCAAGCTCAGATCATTGTTCCACTAAGATATTGAGAGTGGGTGGAAAACTTGGTGCCAGTAAGGAAAACGAATGGAGAAATCCAACTCTGTGTAGACTTCAGAAACCTGAACAGGAGCTCACGGAAGGATAACTATCCCTTGCCAAAGATGGAACACATACTACAGAGGGTGACAGGAGCTTCCAGGATGTACATGGTTGATGGTTTCTCTGGCTACAATCAGGTCTCTATTCTACCTGAGGACAGGGAAAAGACAACATTCACCACTCCATGGGGCACATTCATGTATGTCAATATGCCATTCGGACTAATGAATGCAGGGGTGACATTTCAGCGTGCCATGGACATAGCTTTCATTGGGGAAAAGAATAAATTTTTGTTCGTTTATCTGGATGACATCACGGTGTTTTCAAAATATGATAAAGAACATTGTCACCATCTCAGTAGAATTTTCTTGAAATGTAGAAAGTTTGGCATTTCATTAAACCCCAAGAAATATCTATTCTCCCTGCAGGAGGGAAAGTTACTAGGCCACATAGTATCAGCAGAAGGAGTCAGGATTGACCCCAATAGAGTTGAGGCGATACAAGCCTTATCAATCCCAAGGTCCAGGAAGGAGGTCCAATATTTCCTCGGCAAAATCAATTTTCTAAGGAGGTTTGTGCCTAACTTTGCTAAGGAGGTAAAGCTTATAACAACCATGTTAAAGAAAGAGAATGAAGTAAGGTGGACCCCTCAATCGCGACATTCCTTTGAACAAATCAAGAAGGCC
>ML809723.1:285487-303315 GCA_009831015.1 Picea engelmannii | reverse complement strand
GGTTAGGACCTTAACAGATTGTAACCATTGGATTCCCAATACAACATCAACACCACCCATGGGTATAGCAATCATTGGACTATTCATTAAATATTACCCCATAGTAAGATTTATCTTATTGCATTTGCTTGATCAATTGATAGTTCCTCCATCTACAATCATTACTTGAAACTATGGCGCTAGATATACAAAACAATTGATATCTTTGGATAATTTATAGTGAATGAAATTATGAGTACTACCATAATCAATTAGTACTATTACCTTTTTTCTTTTTGATATATCCTTCAATCTTGAGGGTTTGAGGAATGCTAATTCTAGCCAATGCATTACATGATATCATGGAATTCAACTCTTCAAAAGAAATCGCTTCTATGTTTTCATCTTGAGATGGTTCTTGTTCTTATTCTTCTTCCTCTTCACAATCTATGTAGAATAATTTATTCTCACCACACTTATGTCCCTTACTGTACTTGATGTCACAATTAAAGAATAAACCTTTTGCTTTTATTTCCTCCAATTTTTGAGGTGTCAACCTTGTAGGTTGAGGTGTTTTAGAAGATGGGACATTATTCTCTCGGTAGATGTTAGCAGTGGTCCTTCTAGTAACCATAGCCATATTTTTAATTTCAACATTTCTTGTCACCCTAAATGAATTCTCCAATGATTTGGGTTCTCAAAGGCGAACCTCATGTTGAATGTTATCCTTTAAAGTTCCTATGAATACATCAATCAGGTGCTCATTTAAAATATATGTTACCTTTATATTCAATCTTTGGAAGTTCTCAATGTGCTTTGCAAATGAATCCTTTTGATTGAGATTTATCAATTGGATAAAGACAATATTGCTCTTTTTATCCTCATAGTGTGCTATCATTTCTTTCGCAAACATTGTACAAGTGACGAGTGATTTGCAAGAACAAAGCCATCGATACCACACAAATTGATTGAGTTTTAAATATAAAGAAGGAATTTGTACATTTTGTGTATGTGGCACATCATGCAGATCAAATAATTGCTCTATTTGAAGTATCCATGTGATTGAATCCTTTCCATAAAACATCCTCATATTGATCTTAGGAAAGTGGTTGGTCTTCGGCGCAAAGTTGGAGTTTCTCCATTCTTGATTCATCTAACTTTTGTCCTCATCATGAATTTCATGGGATACATTTTCACTTTCAGGTGTCCTCTCTATTAGAAAAAATTCCAATCCTTCCATGATCTCACTTTTTAAATTCTCCATCTTAGTATCCATTATTGCCTCCAAATTAGCTTCAGTTGAATTCATCACCCCTTGTAGTTCATATTTTGTTACTGTCTTCTTTTGTAAATCATTTATGTCTCTGCACATTTCTTCACCTTTATCGAGAGTCCAAGTAGGATTGTCTGGAGGCTTCATTGGTGTAGAATTTCTCTTTTTTGGTCACATGTTGGCCAAGTATCACTTTTAAACCTTGATTTCAAGGTGGTTCTGTTACATGATATTTCTTCTATTGTATCTCCAAAATTTCATCCCTTATGGGTTTGAAAATTTATTTTTGTAGCTCCCTAATACGACTTCTCTACAATGCCACAAGTCTGATAAAAATTGGATGCGCCAAGTGGAAGTTATGGTAACTTCCCAACACTTTGTTGAGTTTTGTCCCTTCCAGGAGAGCATACTTGTAAAGCATGCCAAGATCACAATATATGATATTTGATTCTGAAACTTATATCAGAAATACTACATAATTTTCACTATCCAATCAACTGGTCTCACTTAATTTGGATACTCACTGAAGAAGATATCATTGTTTTACCAGAAATACTTGTTTGAGACTAGTCAGATACAGTATCTTGCACAGGGTGTATCTAAAATAGTATGATGAATAAGAAGTTGAAATTTTTATCACAGATACCTTGATAAATTATATGAATAAACTCTGGATTTCAGGGTCTAAAATTGTACAGAAACAATTTTATAGCAAAAATTTCATGATGAATCAATTTATGATGATTCCATAACCCTATATTACATAGGATATATCTCTGAAAGTATAAGGCCTAGGGATCTGAAATTTTAACCCCACGTACCTTTCTCCTTCTACTAAATATCCTCGAAGGGGTTCCTTCTAAAAATTTGTAGAAAAAAAAGTTATAGTGAAAATCCCAAGGTGTCTTAGATGTAGCAGTGAAACCCTAAGACCTTGAGGTCTGATACCAAATGTTAGGAACCAAATACCAAGATAGCATAAAAAAACCTCAGAATAAGTACTCAATGCCTTGAAAAAGAGATAATTTCAGATAATAAGCCTCTTCGAGGGGGCAACCTCCTTATACACCACATAAATTTCCAAATACCAGATGATTCCAAATGAAAAGGTCTCCTTGGTATATATAGGAGACTAGGAAGTACAATTACAACTAATGGACCCAAGATGACATAAATAAAATAATATTGATAATGTAATATGCCCTAATTAAGGGGTAATGTGCCACTATTTAGGGCTTAACAGAATCTTGAGGAAGACTTCCCAACTACCATCTTGACTAGTAATTTACTTTTCTAGGTCAGAGGACTGTTATGGATCTGAATAATTTAAATCCAGTAGAGTATTGGTCTAGTAGGGGTTATCTCAATGATTATCGGTTCCCCTCCCCATATATCTCATGCATCATGATCTACCTTGGCAACCTCTTCAACAATTGTGCAACATTTTCCATTTTATTTAATAACATAAATATATACACATTACCTTCTATCAAAAGGTTCATCATTTACTACATCCACACATAATCATTTTTCCCATAGTATTTTAGCAGGATATAGTTATATTTACAAACTAGGGTAACAAGGGTATTACATATGCTTGTTGCTTCATGATATCTTCTTGAATAAAAATTTCTTGTGTATCCCTCATAGTTATTTTTGTTTTTGGTGTTGGCTCTACAATTCACAACTTTATGTTCAAAATTATTACCTGCATAACATAAACCAAGAAAAATAGTTTGATACCTGGGGGGTGAATATTGTTTGAATGGTGTTGCTCTTTTGAATCCTTCTTCTTCTCGGGATCTCTCCATTGTTGGATGATGTTGATTCTGATATCTAAACCTTCTTGTTAGTGCAGAGCCTCTAACTATTTCTACATATCTATTTTGTTTGGTTTCCTTGAATCTTGAGCCTTTCTCTGTCTGACTATATCCTAGTCCATATTTGTCATGGTATTCCCTTTGATTGCGAATGATTTCATCCAATACTCTGGTGCTATTATTTTTCATATCATGCTTATGAAGATCTTTCCTGAGAGTGACTATTTCTGCTTCCAATATTTTGATCCTCTTATCCTTTTCATCTAACTGACCTATGAGTGCCTCTTTGATTCTTTTGTCTTCTTACCAATTGGATATTCAACTTTGTAATCATCTACTCAATTTCGTCGGAATTGGATTTTTGAGATCCTTCTTTCTCTTTTAGTTATGCCTTGATGGATTTTATTTTCTTTCTTTCAATCCTTAGCTCTTCTAGAGCACAAATTAATTATTCTCTGAGGTCAACTTCTCTTTTTTCCTCAAAATATTCCTCAGAATATTCTACTTCCATGAAGAGTACCCTTTTTGTATCTTTGTCATTGTCTTCTTCCTCATCTGTTGATGAATTGTCTTCCTTGGTGCAAAGAATTTTCTTGAAATTTTTCTTTTTGTTTCTTTTATTATTTTTGTTGGTATTATTGGTTGTGTGTTGTCATTAATGGAAAAATGAGTCAAACAAATACAGTAATAAAAGAAAAAGAAATATCACCTTGGGGTAGAATCTATTCGTGATAGTTGTTGATCACGATAGGATCAATAGTGATTCTATGTTCCTAAATATCAGGAAAAGTAGCATGCATAGAATCCACATACAAAAGGAGTAATGAAGCACATGGAATTAATATCTCAAGAGGGTTAATGACTAAATATCATTTCATAAAAGAATGCATGAAAAATTATTAAAATCTCAGGGAAAATAGCGATGAACATATAAGAAAGAAGAGCATTGAACATGCTCAGAACTGTGAGGAAACTCTATTACATTTGGTCGAAGTATCAACTGTTGAACGAAACCAAGTGGAAGGATAGTGTAAGTTTTGGCACTTCTCCACTTCACCACTTTGACGATTACTAGAGTCAAGAATGAATCCATGAAATCCTGAAGTCGTTAAATAAATGCCAATCGTCAATCGGGAAGGAGATTTAGATGAGTTCTCAGCCATTAGATCAAGATTTAATTTAGAATTAAATGTTGACCATTGATATGGAATGGAAATGTTGAACCATCAGATCACAATAAAGGAAAGAAGGTGGTCAACTTTGGTGCTAACCACTTTGGCGATAAGAAGTTCAAAAAAACCAAGAATACCCGAAGGTCGGAGCCCCAAAGTCCTCAAGTGAATGAGGGCCATTAGATCTGGGCAATGCATGGTGAAATTTGGATGATGATAGGTGGGTTAAATGGTGGTCAACATTAGCACTAACCACTCTGGAAAAAAGAAGTCTGAATCATGTAGGAATACCCGAAGTTAGAAGCCCCAAAATCAAGAACTCTCGTCGACCATCAGATCAAAGGAAGAGATAGGAAATCTTGTCGACCATTGATCTACATAAAGTGGAAGGATAGGGTAAGAATTGAAATCCTGAAGTATGGAAGTAATGATAATTGTTGATCCATTTCAGAACCATTATCGACCTTTGGATGAAGTATTGGAAGGATAGGATAAGTAGGGCCAAAGGCATAATGTCTCATAGTAAAAAGAGGTCATTGGATCAATAAAAGGAAAGATCAAGCGATGGAAAAACATATTCGACACTTCGGCGATGATCAAAGGCTAATATAAAGGTGCAAAAATCCAGGAGTCATGAAGTACCGAAGACAGAAAGTGAAAATACATGATCCAAGAGGGATAGATGTGGCAGAAGACAAAGATGACATGTGGCCTAATTAGATGGTGATAAGTGTCAAGGTATAATTGGAAATTTAGGTATACAAAAGTCAAGAATATAGGTCACATGTGGCAGCCAATAGATCAATTCCATGTCAACAATGACATCATCAAGCCATGTCACTCCAGGATTATAGCCTTCGAGGATATCTCACTTCTCCAACCAGAAAACATGTCTGTAGAACCAATGGCCAAAGTCGCAAAATCAAAGTTAGTCATTGATCTAAGATCGACCAGAATATCTTTTGATCATCCGATCTAGTATAGTGGAAGGATAGGGTAAGAAATATGGTAAGTGGACATCAATACTCTATGACCTATTCGGTAGGTAAGCACTCAGGAGGGATTGAACTATTTCAGAGTTTGAGTAACCCGGAGTCCTGGAGTCACGAATAGACGAATACCTAGAAAGAGAGAACTTCATTTTCTTAATTCTACGGTCCTAGATCCAAGTCATGTGAAGGTTATTAAGAAACTCAAGGGGCCAGTTTAAAAAAATATACAAAAAATAAGAGTTAAATCCTTTGGTTCTTAGCCTAAAGGCATATGAATAATGTCAACAGGGAGTGCATATACGCACTTCAATGAAATTTACTCTGGGAGAATTGGAAGACTGCAAAGTCCGGAGTCACGAATCACCGAAGTCTCGTAGTGAATGAGAACCGTCCACTCAACCACATATTAATTCCTAATCATCGATTTGTTTTATTCTCGAGGATAATGTTGAAATCACCAGATTAGCGCTTGTTAGGACTTGTGTTTGGTCATGGGTTATGGTCTCATGATATAGGAATAAGGATGAAACAAGAGGTGCTAGGAGAAACACTTAAATGAATAAACTCTTGGTTTTGAGTCCACGGTCATTTGAAAAATGGTTTGAAGGAAGCACCTCATAGGGAATTCATTTTTGTAAATAGCTTAAGGTGTGTAGAGTAACTCTACAGATATTAACACCATAATAATATAGAGAGTCAGTAAAAGCTCGAATATGATATGTTGGTGAAATGAGGACACAACATAAGCATGAGAACGATATAATAAGTCGATCCATATCTATGATCAACTCATGAGGACAAAATTTGAATCAATATTAGTCTTCTAATTAATTAAATGAAGAGGTGCAATGGTTCATGTCAAAAAGACACAATGGTTCAATCCTATACCTATTGAAATATTATATAAACCATAAGTGGTGGTGAATTTAGAGTGTCTTTGTGGATATATATATATATATATATATATATATATTGAATTAAAATCCATTCTATCATGTTGGTGTCTATTTATAAGTTGAGTCTTGTTATGAGGGCTTGATTCCTCACATATCAATTGAATCTAAGATCAACGAGTTGGGTCTTGTTATGAGGGTTGGATTCCTCATTTCTTAGTTGGATCTGAAAACTACAAGTTGGGTCTTGTATCATAGAGTTGGATCTCTAATATTCAATTGAAGTTGAAGATATTAAAAGATTGGTTTTATTTGTATTCATTCAAGTTAAATAAATAAAATAAATATATGTTATCTACTTCATACAATTTGTGTTATACATGTTTATGAATGATTAATCGAACTTCATATATGTTTTTCATTTAATTTAGTTAATCTATGAAAGTGTGAAAAGTAACCAAAAGTTCCATACATTGATTCACCCCCCCTCTTAGTGTCAGTGTGTGTTTCAAAACTTGATATTAGAGCAGGTGCCTTCGGCACAGTTTTAACACGAGAAGGTAGATTCTGAATAAATGGGTGGACAAATGACTCTCTCCACAAATGAAGCTCCCTTATTTGAAGGAACAGACTACTCTTCATGGAGGGAAAGAATGAAATGGCATATAAAGTCAAAAGGATTTGGTGTTTGGGATTCAGTAGTATCTAAACCTTGGTACTCAACTACCTCAAAGAATAAATCCAAAACTGCAAAAGAAGCAAAGAAAAATAATTCAATAGCATTAAAGGCAATCCAGAATGGACTGTTAAACCAAGTCAAAGAAAAGATGGGACACTACACCTCTGCTAAATTAATATGGATCCAACTAGAGAATTCTTATCAAATAAACAAATAAACAAAAAAATGGATAATTCCAAACAATTTATAGAACAAAACAAATAAACAGAGAAATCCAATCAAATTAAAGAAAAAAACTTAGAAATGGAGAAATCCAATCAAATTAAAGAAAAAAACTCATAATGGAGAAATCCAATCAAATTAAAGAAAAAAACTCATAATGGAGAAATCAAATCATATTGAAGAACAAAATACATATAAAGAGAATTCTGATCAAAATAAAGAACAAAACACAGAAGAGGACAATCCCATCAAAGAATTGATGCAAACCCCAGTCATCAACAAAGAATACTACTACACCAAGGAATTGATGAATACCTTAGATTTCACTAAAGAAAAACTATTAGATTTTAAGACTTATGTTATAACTACATTTGAAGTGATTAGTATGGAACCAAGAAATGGTCTATATATTGAAGCTACTAAGGATGTTCTTGACCAGGTTGAATACACAGTTATGTGCACTTTTGAAGAGTTGGAGAAACTTCAAAACAAAGATATGTTGCTACTACAATAGTTAGATCAATCTAACCATGAAGAGCATGAACAAAAGATTCATCTAGAAGAAAAATAAGAAGAAATCAAAAGATTGAAGACCGAAGTTGCTAATCTAACAGAAGAAATGGAAGAATTTAAGACACATTCCAATAAAATCAAATAAGTACTAGAAGAGACAAAACAAATGGTCATCTATCTAAAAATTCAACTTGAAAAAGATAAGAAAAATGGGTCGAGATTCTCGTGCATATTGTGAGGAACTTGTAGAGATAAGTGCAAGTAGTTGTAATAGACTATGAAAGGCTTTGTGCTAGACCTAGCTCGGGGAAGGAGGATCTAGCAAGGTGCACGCAGATCTCTTGTCCTATGCAGAGTAGGGTTTTTGTGGCTTTTTGCATGTATATGATTGATTGAAGCTAATAAAGAAGAAGAGTTGGTGGACGTAGCCCCAGGTTAGGGGCAAAACACGTAAATACTGTGTTATTCTACTCTGTGCGATGTTCTAATGTGTTTATGTCTTTACTTGCTAAGTGCTTTGATATAGATAGATAGATCTGTTTGTGCTTTGTGCTAATGATAACCCTGGATGATATATCTTACCTATGTGAACTTTCTTAGTGCTCGAATATGCTATATCTAATCTATTTCTTTAGGATAAGTGCTTAGATACATTAGATCTGGGTGAATGTCGTGATGCTCTGTTTTATCTATGAAGTAGATATTGGTTAAATAATGATGAACTAACAGTGCTAAGTTCTCTATTAAGTATTATAATCACAGATCAATGTCCCATCTAAGGTTGTAGACACCTGAGTCATGCAACCACCCCTTCCTCTACCTCGGGTGAGACTTCATCTGCTTCACAGGTGTTGCCGAAAGGGACAGTAGTTAGGGTTTTGTTGGTGCATTGTTGTAACATTGAATCCTGGGTTTTCCCTTGTACCAACAAATGGTTTCGTTGCCAAGACCTGAAACTGTGATTGCTGGGAACTAAGGAAGAAAAAGATTTATGCAAATATCTGACCTGAAATTTTGAAAGATTTGTGCATAGATATGTTTCTCTAGTGCACAATACTCTACTTAGTTTGACAAGCTATGTGCTAAGGAAAAGAAGTCTGATCTGAAGAAAAGAGGATCCTAGAAAGAAATGTTTGCAGGTTAGCTACCATGATCCTAGCACGCAGTACAAGAAAGGCTGGGGATCATTTAAAAGAAAGAGAGGATTAACCCTCTGTTACAGTTGCATAAGTCTGGGACATCTTTCTAAGGAATTCCCTGGGAGAAGATGATCCGGATTATTTTTGGCACGAAATGAGATTGAATATTTAATAAAGAAATGCACAGAGATATCTCATATATTCAATAAGATAATAGAAATGTATCAGAGATTCAACCATAAACACAGATATACAGTAATACATGATTTCTATTAATGAAAAAAATGTACAGAGACTGTAAAAATATAGAGTGAAAGACTCGCTAGAATGGTGGCAACTTATCTCTGAGAAGAGATGTGACGGCTACTCGCATTCGCAAGAAGATGATTACAATGAGGATCTGAAGGCATTTTTACAATAAAAAGGAATTCCAAAAGTCCTAGACATCCAAAAACCTAACCCTAGGAGATGAAGCACCAAAAGTCATGTGGGCCTCGTTTGGGTAAGTTAGTACATCAACTTCCCGGGGTCGTAACTTTTGCATACGATCTTTGTTTTAGGTGTATAATAGCTCGTTGGAAAGGTATCATTGAGGAGATTAATTTTGGGGGCTCAATCATGCCTTTGGATATCATTGAAAACCTTGATCTCGAAAAACCTTCATTTAGGCCCTCAAAATGGCCCCGTAAGTTAAAACTTGCTAAAAATAGTAAATTGCCAAAATTGCCAGAAAGCTATTTTGAGCCAGTTGGAAAAGGTGGGTGGCTACTGATATCCACCTGGATTAGAATACCTAGTTGTCTTTTTTGTAAATCTATGGACCATGAAGTATTGGATTGCCCTAGAATGATTGCTAAGGTTGAAAGAATGAATATGAACCAAGAAAACCCTAAGGAAGATCTAGAAACTAAGATTATGACATAATCCCAAAAATAATCAGAGAAAGTATTGCCACAGATGAAAGAAACCATAAATGACCACCAACATGTTATATTATCAGAGATCTTCAAATAAAAAGAATGCCTTGAAGCAAGAATAGGAGACTTTAACATTGACTGTGTTCTAGATGAGGAAACACAGGTGAATATCATGACAGAGAGAACTTGGGAAGCTATAGGGAGGCCTGTTATGATTCCTTCATTAGGAGGAATAGGACTATTCAAAGGAAAGATGATAAACCTATGTGGAAATCTCACCTAGATACCTATGAATGCCAATGGAACTTCGATAGAGGAATATTTTGAGATTATTAAATTTACCCAGGACAACGCTCCATTTACATGCTACTAGGAAAACCTTGGGTTGAAAGAGATCAAGCTAGAAGGAAATAAGAAGAAGAATTTTTAGACCAGAAGAAGAAAGAGTTAGAATAATTCATGACTAGAAGGATCGCACACTTGATTGAAGAACAAAAGAACAAATCGAAGCTATTTAACACCAGAGACCTGAATGTCAAAGTTGCAAGAATACTAGAATACCCATAGAATATTGAAGTACCTATTCCAGGTAAAGAAGAAGGATCACCCTCGAATCTTAGGAAATAATCTCAACAATGTGAAGTAACTATGCCAAAAGAAGATAAGAATCAGAATGGAAAAAGGAATACCGAGACGAAGCTCACTGGAAAGAAGTCTAGAAAGCTAAGTAAGAAGAGAGCTAAGATTGACAAGTTACAGAAGGTTCCAGAGGGAACCTCTTAGAAGGAAAATTTGCAAAATTGTAGCTTCATCGGGATATTAGAACAATGGCACATGACACTTCGCCATGGCGAAGCAATATAGTCATTGGGGACATTATAACCATTAGACCAATGCTTCGAACAAGTAGAAAAACATTTATGGATAGATAGCTCGCCATTTGATCATTGGGACCATGCCATAATGGATAGAACAGAGTTAATGGAGGCTTCATACCCATTGCAAGGGACCCATTGCTAAGTAACCTATTTATCTCGTCGCACCATGCACCTAGAACACTTTTTCCAATCGAGAGTTTGAGCCCACAAACTAAGTTGATTTTATACAATGATCATCGCACTCTTGCTATCTATTCTATTGTAGTATCTAAGTTACTCTCCAAACCTGAGATTGTTAACCCCGAGCGTGTATGTCGAATGAGTTGAGCGCTACAAAGAAAGTTATTGAATAAGTTATGATCGACCTCATGATTGAAAGAGTCATGTCGATATCTACAGGTGTACAAGAATCATCGATGAGAGGACTTCCAGCCTCTTCGTCAACTGCTTGCGAAGCTGGACCATCCCGACCATCAAATGAAAAGTGAACCAAGCACATGGATGATATATTGAATGCCAAATTGATCCTGACCATATTAACCACCTATATTCCACCTCTAAGCAGTGCAGTAAATCAAGATAGCATACCTAGATATTTCGAATACACCTTGGTTACGACGTACCTCCTGAAGGGGATATGCGCAGTTCAAGAAGACCAAGATAAGATTGCAGTATTGAAGTTTAGCGACTTCAACCTCAGAGATCGCAAAGTCTATAACATGATCGCCCCACATAAGTACCTGACTATAACTAAGGGGGAGAATTTGAAGATAATCTACTAGTCATGGACTACAAACCTCGCGCAGTCCACCCTGCTATACGTCATGAATATTCCCCACTTTGTTAGACACCAGGAAGTTAATGATTGTGTCAATTTGTTGCTTTCTTGTTACCATGGCGGCTATTTGTGGCTAAAATTACATATAATAGTTGATCCAACACTGATCAATCGGATCACAGGGTTGAGTATGCAAGGACCTAATCCACAAGAGTTTTACCTTGGAAAAGCCATGGATCGAGCTCTAGCATAGAAGATCAAGGACACTTATGGTGATGTCGAGAAGGGAATGTGATCCTGCAAGGTAGATTCTATCTAGAGTCGTGTAGTGTGCCTCACATGCCAGTTGATTACAGGGAAGTTAGTAAGAAAGAAACAACCTACCCAAGTCATCGGTTTTGTAGTCGACCTCGCAGGGAAGTGCGTGGAAGGCCTTCAAATGAACTAGGTAAAGTACCTAGTGAACCAATTGGAACTCGACTGCATAGAAGCACAGGATCAAGGATATGAATTTCATTTCAGTTGGGTCTTGATCCTTATAGATTTTATTTCCTGCGAGATGTCGGAAGATGTGACCTTTCTGGACATCGAGACATTTGAACCGTTGGCCACGAAGTTCAGTACACTTTGGTATTCAAGCGATATGAATAAAAAATGACAGTCAAATGTTGTTTTTCATACCTACTACAATTAGTTGAAGATATCTATACAGTTCGAGTAGCACATGACTCCGAACACTCTACACTGGTTTCGTCCTTTGATGAAGTTCAGCGTAGATCATCATTTTATTTACATTGCAGCATGCGTCGACGAAAATAAGAAACAACTTCAATCCTACTATAAGATGGCAGAGGAGGACTTGGAGGAGATCACTAAGGACTAGTCGGAAAATCTCCTTATTCCAATAGGCCCTACAAAGATATCTGACATAGACAACCCAAAAACAATGTGTGATACACCCAGACCCAACAGGACAAAGAAGACTGAAGAGGTCCAAGAATTAGACAACACATCCGTGAAGATTGCTTCCATATCACTAGAGCGAGGAGGTGATGGTGAAGAGTTGAATGACAAATAAGTTAAACATAAGCAAGGAGATGAGGTTGATCCCCTAAAGAAGAGGAAAGGTTTTCCTCTGAAACCTTCCTCCTAGAAGAAATTGAAGGCCACCATGACCAAGATGAAGACTGGCCTCACCTCCGATGACTTCGACTTCCTCATAGAAGCCCTGCAAGATGCTTCGCTGGAAATAACAGAGAAACAAGAAGAAAAGCAAGAGGATATGTATGATCAAATTGAGACTGAACTCTGAGGGGTACAACAGGCCCTACAGTCCAACCGCGTAGTCTCCACTGCGTCTTGAGAACTAGAATTAGGAGATGAGCCAACCAAATCCACCGCCTAGCTGATACAGTCAAAGCTCACCTTCGACGAGCACATGAAGAAATAGAGAAAGCCACCTAGGATTTGACACAAGTAAAAGGATTACTCGTAGAGAAATTCAATGCTGCAGAATAGGAAAATCTTTCTCTCCAAGCGAAGTTTGATGAAGAAAAAGAACAGATACAAAAAGAAAATGAACATTTTCTCGCGAAGAAACTTGAAGTAAAATAAGCGGTCAATAGAGAACTTTGCTCTGTGAAAGTCTTATAAATCAAGGCAGAAGACCTAGTTACACAGTAGGTGAATTAGCTCACAGAAGCCATCCAACAAATACAACAACGCATAGCATATTTGGAGCTAGGCATTGTACCTAAGACCCCACAAGATGTAAGAGACCAAAGAGAAGCAACCGCCCAGAGCGCAGTTGAAAGGCTAAAGGCTCTTACCCTGGAATGTAAGAAAATCACTAATTGTAATGCCCAGACCTATGAATAACTCACAGAGAACCCGGAACTAAAGGCACTAGAGTCGCAACTCCAAGAGGTGAAGTATCAAGCCGAAAAGATACAGGTGCAGTTGAAGCCCCTGTCATCTGTGGAAAGAATGAAGCGATCCCAAGAGTAGTGGACTACCCAACAATAGATCCACACTATCTAGAGCAGAGTTATGGAGGTAACTCAGAAACGCCAACTTGTTCAAGAAAAGGCTTACCAATTGTTTACAGAGGTAGAAGGCCAAGGAGCAGAGCTAGAGAAGGTTTTCACTATAACTGAACAACCTCTAGAGGGACCTATCAACGATGCAGTCATCCAAGAGTTCGTTGAACATGAGGCTATAACACAGCAACAAGTCGAAGCATCTCGAGCCAAGCTTGAGGCATTCGAGGTAGAACTAGTCAAACCAGAGTGACTCGGGATGAGTCACAGGTGAGTGTTGGGAGCTTGTTGGCCCTTGACCAAGTTTTGAGGTTTCTTGGTCATGTTTGACCATTTTGGAATTCGACAGCCCATTGAAGGCAGAGCACAAGACAAAGCAGAGATCGTGGGATCTCGACCCCTTTTTTGGGTCCTTTTTGGGATTTGGGATTATGTAATGGGTATGGGATGTTGGCCCATGGGTTTACCCATGTTTAGGACTATTTTGTAAAGTATAAATAAGTATCTAGGTGACATAAGTAGCATGGTTGATAAGCTAAGTGCTAAGTGCAAGTATGGTTTGTAGATACTTTGTGCATATTGTGAGGAACTTGTAGAGATAAGTGCAAGTGGTTGTAACAGACTATGAAAGGCTTTGTGCTAGACCTATCTCAGGGAAGGAGGATCTGGCGAGGTGCATGCAGATCTCCTATCCTATGCGGAGTAGGGTTTTTGTGGCTTTGTGCATGTAAATGACTGATTAAAGCTAATAAAGAAGAAGAGTTGGTGGACATAGCCCCAGGGTGGGGGTGAACCACATAAATGCTGTGTTATTCTACTATGTGCGATGTTCTGATGTGTTTATGTCTTTACTTTCTAAGTGCTTTGATATAGATAGATAGATTTTTTTGTGCTTTGTAATTATGATAACCCTGGATGCTAGATCTGACCTATGTGAACTTGCTTCATGCTCAAATCTATTAGATCTAATCTATTTATTTAGGCTAAGTGCTTAGATACATTAGATCTAGGTGAATGTTGCGATGCTATGTTTCATCTGTGAAGTAGATATTGGTTAAATAATGATGAACTGACGGTGCTAAGTGCTCTATTAAGTATTATAATTACAGATCTATGTCCCAGCTAAGGTTCCAGACACCTGAGTCCTACAACCACCCCTTCCTCTACCTCGGGTGAGACTTCATCTGCTTCGCAGGTGTTGCCGAAAGGTCCAGTAGTTAGGGTTTTGTTGGTGCACTATTGTAGCATTGAACCCTGGGTCTGCCCCTGTACCAACACCAATTAACTAAAAGGGAAGAATCATGTCACATGTTGGAATTTGAAATTATTAACGTCAAAAAGATAAATGAAATTACTAATGAAAATATAATGACTCAAATTGAAGAAGCTAAGAAAAATGAAGAAGAACAGAAGATCCAATTAACTAAAAAGGAAGAATCATGCCATGTGTTGGAATTGGAAGCCATCAACCTCAAAAAGAAGAAATCAAAATATTGAAGAATGAAGTTGTTGATCTAACAAAAGATATAAAATATTTAAATACATATGAAAAAACTAATAACTGCACATAAGTCTTAGATGATACAAAAGAAATGGTCATCAATCTAAAGACTCAACTTGAAGGAGCTAAGGAAAAATAAGAAGCCTTGAATATTTAGTTGACTAAAAAGAAAGAAACGTGTCACATGTTGGAAATGGAAGTTATCAACCTCAAAAAGAAGAATAAAAAGACAAAAAAAGATGTCAAATTACAGAATAGCTCAGCGATCCTAGATAGGATCTGGAACAATCAAATACCAACTGATGACAAAACCGGTCCTGGATACAATAATAAAGAAGAAGGTGGAAAATGGAGCACCATTCAAAAACATGATAAAGGATCATACTCCTCAAAAGGAAAAGGTACACTCACAAATCTAAAACAAACCATGAACTTTGTCAAGTATGGAAGCTATAAAATTCAAAAACAAGAAACA
Organism: Picea engelmannii; assembly: GCA_009831015.1. Taxonomy (NCBI): domain Eukaryota; kingdom Viridiplantae; phylum Streptophyta; class Pinopsida; order Pinales; family Pinaceae; genus Picea; species Picea engelmannii. The sequence continues at coordinate 288,045 of ML809723.1, read as the reverse complement.
TATCAAAAGACAGAGTTCTCATATCACAAGAGACTTAAGTATGGAAACACCTTCAATGGTTATTTCTTTTATTGTAATAACTTTGGCCACAAAGCATTGGAATGCAAGAGTCCCGAAAAGAAAAATTCAGGAAGGTCCAGTAACTTAATGAGATGTTGGAGATGCAATTATTTTGTCCACACAACAAAGTTTTTTCATACAATGAGATGTTACAACTGTGATAGGTTTGGTCACAAATCCCAAAACTACAGAAATTCAAGAAGTCAATCCATGAGAAATAATTCATACAAGTCATGAAGAAAATCTAATGAAGGTTAGAAGAAAACAAGAAATGACAAATCTCAAAGGAAAAATTTAGAAAAGAATGATCCAACAAACAAAATATATCATGAAAAGGTATGGAGAAGAAAATATGAAATAGAGAGAAAGAAAGATGATCTGGCATCTGGAAATGAAGAAATCGATAACAAGAAAATGATGGGTGAAGTTCCTAATAAGGAATGTGAAATTTAGATATTTGAATATGAAATGGACCAAACTCAAGAAAGGAGAGTTCATGACGATATCATGCAGATCAAGAGTACATTAACCAATGAAATAAAAATGAAAACAAAAAATCCCAAAGAAGAAAATGAAGAAGTTTCACTTACATGGACCAGTGATGAATCTTCAATAGCATATCAACCAAAAGAATTGAGCAGTGAAAATCTTGGAAGTTTTTCAATGTTATTTTCATGAACTACTAAATTTTCCCTCAACAGAAAATATGAATAAAAATATGGAGGAAGCATTTTACAGCATGATTTGGTGTAAGTACTACAAAATACTACTAAAGTATGGTATGAGCTAAACCCAATGAGGAATTTCCAAAAGAATGAAAAACTTATGAAGAGGACTTAACAAACAATAGATGAAAGGAATCGATTCAATCTTATTTCTAAGGGACATAAGCTGAAGTTGGTTTCTACTTATTCGAAGGACTGTGAATAAGATATTAAATTGGTTGAATAATGGAAATTAAATTAATTGGTATCGATGAATGGTATTCTTGTGAAAGATCATAATATCAACAAGAATAAAGAAACAAATCAAGAATATTAGTAAGATTCACACCCTTGTCATTTAGGACAAAGGAGAAGACAACAAAACCCTATGAAGCAGCAAAAAATTAGGGGGAGTATTTAATTTGGTCACCAAATGAGGAAGTCATTGGATTAGGTTTAAAATACTTGATCACTACAAAAAATTGGTATCAATAAAACTACCTATTTGAACAAAAAATCCCAAGAGATCGAGATAACATTTGACACATTCACAGGGGGGAGAAAATCAATAAAAGTTTAACTCTTTGTCATTGATGTCAAAGGGGGAGAAAAACAGTAAAACAAATTTGGTATCAGTATTTGGTATAAGTAAATGTTCAATCCTTCAACCTAAAAATGAGAATAATGATAGGGGGAGAAAAAGTATTTGTTTTACAGATATGTTTCCCTCAATGCCAAAGGGGGATATTGTTGTAAATATTGGTTGTGTGTTGTAATTGATGGAAACATGAGTCAAACATATATAGTAATCAAAGAAAAATGAATATCACCTTGGGGAAGAAGAAATTCGTTATCACTGTTGATAACATTAGGATCAAGATTGATCCTATGTTCCTAAAGCTTGGGAAAATTAGCATGCATAGAATTCACGTATAGAAGGAGTAACGAAGCACAAGGAATTAAGAGCTCAGGAGGGTTAGAGACTAAATATTAGTGCATAAAATAATTCACAAATGATTATTAAAATATCAAGAGAAATAGCGATGAATAGATCATAAATAAGAGCATTGAACACCCTCGGAACTGTGAGGAAACTCTGTTACAGTCGGTCGAAATATCAACCATTTATCAAAACCAAGTGGAAGGATAGTGTAAGTTTAGGCACTTGACCACTTCAGTGATTACAGGAGACAAGGAAGAATCCACAAAATACTGAAGTCATGAAATAAATGCCAATTGTCTATTAGGAAGGAGATTCAGATGAGTTCTCAGTCATTCGATCAAGATAATAAATTTTATTTTTTGTTAAAATATTTATCCCACATGCATGGTATTTTTGAAGTCTTTATGATATATATTAAAAAGTGTGATATACACTTAGTAAGAAATAAGAGAAGACTATGGATATTTATAGCTTGTAATGATCCCAAGCCAAATTCTTTCTTGGAATCACTAACTACTACTAATTTATTGAGTTATTATGTGCATACAAGATTCATCAACACATGGAGATCACAATATATTCAAGATGTAGAAGCACAAGCAAAGATCTGACTTTTTTATTATGAGCAATGTAAGATCAATACAATAGATGGCCGATCTGGCATAAACCTCAGATGGTTGTACAAGCAATAGATATGAGCTGCTACAAAATGCTCTCGACAATACAAAATAAGCCTCCAAAGGCTGGATATAAAATGAAGACTAAATCAAGTAGATCTGAGCCGTACTAATGCTCAACCTCTAAGCTAGAAAGTGCCACGTCCTACTAGAATGCTGAAGCCCTGAATAATT
>ML809723.1:176593-208952 GCA_009831015.1 Picea engelmannii | reverse complement strand
AGAGATAACTGCTTCTTCCAGTGTGTTGCCATTGTTGCCAACCAATTTAGTTTTTTTTATTATCCTATAAGCTGCCTACACCAATGTTTCGCAAACATCGATTTTCCGTCACAATTTTCAAATGAACGACGCTTTTTATTCTTTGTGCCTTTTTGCACGCCTATCTTCATTTTGTTTTCATGACTATAAGCATGAAAAATTAGTCCTTCAAAGTCACATTAGAATCATTGTTTGAACTATTGTCATCCTTCTGATTGATATGCCCTTTGCGCTTACATTTCAGTTATCATTTTGCAGCTGGCAAAACTTTTGAACTATACTCATTGGACATTTTAGATTGATTATGTGACTTGATTTCATTAAGTATGTAATGCATTGGTATTTGGATTGGCTTCTTATTTGACCTACTCAACCTTTAGTTTCATAAGATATATGGGTATTATGTTTAAATCTTTCATACATATATTTTTAAATATAATTCCTCTGTTAATGTTTTCATAACTATTGGTTGGTTGATTATATGAATGCACATTGGCGCATGGTTAATATTTGATTTTGGTTTCAATTGGAATGATTTATGGTTTAAAATATTTGGCACAACCTTTTGGTGCTTCACCTCCTAAGTTTAGGGTTTTGGACCTTTAGAGTTCTTGCTTTATGTTAAAAGGTCATTCTTGTGGTCCATTGTATTATCTTTTGGAAAATGAGCATAGTCAACATCTCTTTCTCTTCAAAGATAAGCTACCACCATTTTAGACAGTTTGTGTTCTACAATATTATGTTATTTTATTCATTAATAGAAGTTGAGTTTTACTGTATTTTTGTATTTTTTGCAACAGATTTTTTTGTATCTAATTTTGTTCTCGATATAATCTGGATTAAAAGTACCCTATTCACCTATAGTGCTAGGTTAACATTAATAAGATCCTAAAATCCTAATTAATCTAGTGAATTTATCTTTCAATCTTATTTTGTCTCACCTTAGGGTTTCTTGATTTATCCCTAAAACCAAATGGTGACTACACTCTCATTTCTTCCCCTTTTAATAATTTTAATAATGAGTGTGCAGTTGGGTAGTCTCCATCCCTACCCTCATTTTGTGCATAGTAGCATGAATCCACTCATTAACTACATAAATTGGCAAAAATTATTAACTTAAACTTTACATTAACAACACGAAATAAATATCCTAATAAAACAAAAATTAACTATTATACTTTTATCATACAACTTTGCCAATTCATCAATATAAACCTCATGAATTCAAAATAAATTAAATTCTCCTCATTTCCTTCAAAATGAATTAAATTATTCTCATAACCTAATTTAAAATAAAAATAAACTCACGAGTCATGATGTTTTTACCCCTTGATCTAACCATATTAACATTATCACTACGTGGATGGTGAATATATATTGAGCAACTTCCTACTCATTATGTCTACCTATTCTACATGTTTTCCTCACCAACCATTATGAAGAGATTGCCTTAACATGACAATTTTTAAATGCATTACATTACAAATCGATGCATGTTCCACCAATTTTAAAGGAATAAGAATGGACATAATTTTATATATAAATTGATTAAATTAAACAAACCATGTTAAGTTGGAATTTACAATAATAATATTAAAATTCATAGTTTTTAGTTAAATTTCGTTTATTAAGCAAAGTCTCAAAGTCATAGGTGATGCATTTATTTACAATTGTGATTGAATATTTTTATTTATACATTAAGTGATTAGCTTGGGAGATTTTTTATTTAAACTTTTAACTTTATATTATTATTTTGTAATATCCATTTTAGTTGGAGAGAAAAAAAAACTTACTAATTTAAAAATGAAAATAATCAGCTAATCATAATAAAGTTCCATTCATTATTAGAAATAAGACCTTTCATAAACCTTAGGATACCATCTCCATGACTATTTATTATTTAATATATGATTAGTCATCATCATTATTTCTGTTTGCTATACTATTTCCACTTTAAGGTGTTTGGAAACGTATTATATTCCCAAAGGTGACCATAGTTTAGTCTACTCTAATGACACATTCTATTATATTAATCTTACCACTAATTCCTAACATTGGTAAATGAACCATGGTGTACTTACATAGCAACCTTCGTAGTCTGTTTCCTTTAAATGATGACTATGGAGTGGTAGAGAATGATAAATTATTGAGTAATAATCTTCGGTCTTTGGCTCTAAACATTGACAATATGAAAACAATTTATTCTCAAATGATAGGGTAACATTTGCCCCCACATATCTATGACTTTAGATTTGTCTCACCTTTAGTCAATATATAAATTTAATATCCTAAACATTTCATGTTTAGGATGTGAAATCTTTTATAATTTGTTTTAAAAGAACTACTTATTATGGTTATTAAAACTTATTTATGTTGGAATTTTAAAAAATAAAAAGAAAAATGATTAATGAATTTATACCATGTTAATAGGAAATGATTAATGATTTTATACCATGTTAATAGGAAATTATATACCATGTTAATAAAAAAAATAAGTTCGTTCAAAGGGGTTGGATTTAATGGTGGAAAGTGAGGAAAAGTGAGTTTTTCACCATTAGGCAAGGTTCAATTCCAATGAGGGTTATTTACCCTGGAATCATGGGACACCTTGAGGTAGTTTTCAAACGTGTGGTTGCACCCAAAGAGATTATATTAAAAATATTTTTGTGACTCGTGCTGACATAAGTGGATCAAAGCCCACCCCCATGTCCTGCAATTTTTTTCCCTGGATGGAGTGACAATTGGCTTGCATGCATGTAATTGGGTGGTAGTAACTTTGGAAGTTGTCTCTTCATCTCAACCTCATCCATGTGCCCAATTCATTTGCCTATAAGGAAGATGAAGAGGTGGAGGATCAAGTGGGAGATATTGTTACCAACCTTGTTTGCACCAGGACTAGAAACTCCAAATTCTTTAGAACTCTAGAGCTCTACTGGCATACAAGTACTATGATGGCTCTGGCCATGCTCCCTAAGGATGAGGACTTCTGACAGCTCAAACACAAGTTGGAATCTCTAGAGGAGAAGAACTCCCTGCTCATGGAGATGGTTCAATGATTGGTTGTGTGTCATGGGGGAAACCTTTTTGCTACCTACAGGAAGTCAGTTTCACACTCATTCTTCTCTAGCTATGGCTTCCATGGATGACTCAGGGTTGAGGGATCCCCAGGCGCCCCCTTCCAATGGTTAATTTGAATTTTGGTTTTTGTGGACAAGATCTGTTTGAGGATGCTCTTGCTCAGACTTTTAGGTGTCTTTGTTCTATTCATCTAGCTGGTAGGTTTGACAAACTATTTTTCTCTTTGTTGCTACAAACAGTTTCAGTTGTTATGGTTAACCTTAATACTTGGTCTAGTTTCCCTTCATGGGTAGACCCTATGTTTTGTTGCTTCTAGCTCGATTGGTTGCCTAGTAATATTTTTGGACTTGGCTTGCTAGCAAACATTTATGTGTATACTCTTAATACATGAATACAATATCTTACTTAAAAATATAGGAAATTAAAGTTCATAAATTATGAATAAATAAAAAAATATTAATTTCTTATTAAAAAAAATCTTATAAAATATTTATCAAATTATTATATAAAAAAATTATAATAATAATAAATAAAATGGTTATAAAATATTTATCAAATTATTATATAAAAAAATTATAATAATAATAAATAAAATGGTTCTATTGCATTTTAAAAACATATGATACTTTTATATATACTTATATGATTTTATAGAATATTTGTTAAATTAAAAAAATTGGTAAGTGTTGGTGTAGGGATAAATCTTGATCGTGAGGGAAACACGAAAAACATTTTTAAATGGGAATTGGGAAAAGTTACAAATAATCAAGTAAAGGCATTTTATCTACATTAATGATTGATGATGGATGATTATAAATGATAGGTAAATTAAGAACCCAATTGTCATTGGGGATTTAGCTCTAATAATTAAACTAATGCTCAAAACCTTCCATCTGAGCAATGACACTCTCATTCGAATAATATATTGAATCAATAGAGAAGTTAATATGTTTGAGAGTGTTGAGTTATATCGTGTTCTTAGGACACTCAAATATCAAGCCAAGGCAACTCAATTGGATCGTGGAAAAATTCAATTAAAAAGAGGTATAGTATCCTATCCCCTAAGCTTTATTTCAATAAGATTTATGATGAACATTTGCATGTCAAAAACTTGGCACATAATTTTAAATGGAGTGGTTGTATATCAAAGATGGTGGCTAGGGTGCATTCACTATATAGTCCCCTCACACATGTAGTCTATAATGTGGGTTTGATCTCTTTGACCACTTTGGATCATGATTTTCCCTGCAAGTGGGATAGTGGCTTTAAAGTATGAGGAATTGTGATTTATTGTGGGTAAGTGGCTCACAATTCTATTGCATTTGGGTTTGAATTGGAGTTCAGTGCTGGGTTTTTTCCCTTCTGGACCACCTATGTGGGATCTTAGCTCCAGATTTTGGTTGGATTTCTGTAATTTCCATGGTTTTAGCGGAATTGGTGGACTTGAATCGACCTTGGATTTCCAGTGTGTTTCATAGTGGCTTGGAAACATAGGATTGTGGGGATTTAATCTAGTCGACTCCTATGCAATTCAAACTTTTGGGGATACTTTCATGACAACATAGCATTGGTGGCTCCAACCCTTGAAAAAGGTAAGTTACCAACCCTCTATTTTCAGCCTTGTTGGAATGATGGAAAGTGATTTCAGAAGTTATAAGTTGCATGTGGTTAGTGATGAAATAGGGTTGTCACTAGGGTTATGTTGGGAACCTAAGATGGAATATGTGCATACTAGAAGATATCATTTATGTGAGACCTCTAAAATTTAGATATCTCTAAGAAGACATGAGGCCTACATTGTTGGTAACAAAACCTCAATAAATTTGTTATCAAATAGAGTGAAATCCTAGGAAGAAAACAAGGACATTGAAGTTTCATTAATGATGGAAACCTTCCATGCTTAGAAGCAAAAAATTAAGGAATTGCAAGTTGAATGTGAAACTCTCAAACAAATGGTTTCATGCATGGTTAGAATCAACTGCATATCCCACTCAACAGCTAGGTTTTCTATGGGTGTACAGGGATTAAGAAGGATGAAACATTTTAGCAACAACAAGAGGATGTGGAAATGTTGAATGCAGATCATAATTCCATGACAAATGAAGGGAAATAGGAATAAGTCTACATTTAACATGGTAACATTCAATAATTTCTTATGTATTTTAAAGTTTACTTGTTCTTAGGTGTTTGTGTGTGAATATATACTTGCAGTAGCTTACATAAATCCATTTTGAAAGAGTGTTTCATTGGCTTAGAATGACAGTCTCAAAATCTAGACCTTTCTCAGAAGTTTTGTTGGATAGCTCTTTTATATGTATTTTCATGTGGACCAGTGAGGTTGCAACAATTTTCTAATATAAATATAAGTGTTCTTGTTTTAAAAAAATTAAAATAATAAAATGACTACTTTTAGTTAATTCAACATATACTCCTTTTTTTTTAATTTCATATTTACTAATATACGAGAAAACAAATCCTCGGAAAAAAATTATATTATATTTCAAGGAGAAATGTAATACATTCTTCAAAAAAACACAAAAATGGCCCCTCAAAAGACCTCAAGCTTCTTCAGGTATCATACACTATTTAAAATAGTGTCCAAGATTGATATACTCTTCTAGTTCAATAAACAACCCTTGTCATACATGTTGTAGTAAATATACATATAGCTTTAAATGTAAACTTGACTCAACACTACACAACAAAAAAGTAAACATCTGCTAGAATTGTGTACTTTGGAATACAAAGGACTTGGGTGACACCACAGTGCCTGGTCTAAATTCATCTTCAGACACCTGAACGAGGGGACCATATCATCATGCTTTTGAAAGAGTATATATCTGACCATTGAATTGCATGTATATATGATCAAAGGAAATCGAATTGAAAGTGCTAGCAAGATCTCTTAGTTGAGTGACCAAATTGAAGAGACTTGATCTTTGAACTTTATTTTCACCCCTCATCCATCTGATTGACAATTCTAAATATCCAAAAACATGTAATGTAAGAACCCCTTTCCTATTAGCATCCCTTATAAGGACAAGTAGCTTTGTATGTAAATTCACCCAGATTGTTGGTCCCTTCTCCAAGGAATACCTTCCCTTCAAAATAAGTATTATCATTCAAGAAAAGAACATAAATAGCACTGCATTCAATACCATTTGATTGGCTTATTCCACTGAAGAAACCTCGAGCTTTGGATTTGTCAAACTAAGGAGGGGTTCTTATAGGAGGATCTAGAATATTTTCAATTTTCTAGAAATGGTGAAGCAAAGATAAATATTGGGAAATATCTTGAAAGATGGGAACAAATTTATCCTCAAATATCACTTCGTTTTGAGCTATCCATAGTCTCCACATTACTAAAAAAGGAACAGATATGTGACCTTTTAATTCTCTACAAGAAACCCAATGTTTGATATTTTCTGGAACTGAGCGTTTATTCCAAAGACATTCTAACCTTAATAAAGTTTCAATAATTTCCCACATCTTCTTGGTGTAAGGGCACTCAACAAAGAGATGTAGATTTGTTTCAGAATCTGCTTGACAGAGTGCACACAATCCTGGCCCTACGATATGCTTTTTTGGAATTTTGTCCCAAGTAGGAGTTCGATTCTGAATAACACGGCACATCAATATTTTACTTTTATTTAGGGCTGCCACTCTCCACAACTTTCTCTATATCCCATCATTAGATAACAATTGAGGATTCAATCGGGAGTCATAACCTGTAGAGGCACTATAATCATTACAATCACCCTTCCAACACCAAGATAATTCATCCAGATTAGTTTTCAATATCACATGACCTTTTTTTAGCTCTTTTATGAACAATCTCCAAATTCACTCATGATCACCTATTATACCAACATCCCCTTGTCGACATCCAACCTTGAACCCATAGTGAAGTTTCTTCATCCTTCCTAAGTTTTTTTAAAGTACACATTCCTTTGTTCTAAAGGATAAGAATAATGTCTTCAGGAAGAAATATATTGTAATTGCATCCCACTATAGCATTGGTTCCCACTTGGACATTTTCCTCATAGCCAACTTTTCACACCAATCAATCACCAATTACATTATAATCTTTCAGTAGAGCTCACCAATGGTTAAAGGCCTGAGTAGAGGATTTTGAAGGATTCCTGATCCATTCCAAAACACTATTGGGAGAAATGTATTTGAATGATAATGTCTCTCCATGGACTATCTTTCATCAAAACATGCCAAAGAGATTTTTCTGCAAGAGCCCTTCCAAATTGTAGCAGATGTTTAATGCCCCATCCACCGTGACTTTTAGGTATAGAAACCAAACTCCAACGAGCCAAGTGGAAACCCTTATATTCCATGTTGCCTTTCCACAACTAATTTCACAAAGCATCTTAATCTTGTATGGAATGCCTTTTGAAATCTATGCAAGGAAATGTCATTAAATAGGAACTGCTTCTATGACTGCTTTGATCAAAACTAGCCCACCCCTTTGGGAGATCCACCTATTGCACCAGTGTGATATTCTTCTTTCAATTTTATCGACCAACCACTTCCAATCATTTATACGATATTTGTTTGTCTTGAGGATGAAACCAAAATATTTAAGACCTACATCGGGATCCTTCAACGAAATATTGAAATGTCTTGATATATTGTTTGAGGACTACTCTTTCATCCCAAATGGATATATTCCTTATTTTTCACAATTTATAACCATTCTCATTGTCGAGGTATATATATATCCAATATTTCTTTGACCTGACTACATTTTTTCATTGTTCTAGCTCCAAAAATAAGGGAATCGTCAAATAACATAAGGTAAGATATAGCAAGTCGACCTACGAACACCACCCTTTGAATCTTCCTGCTCCTTCTCGCTTGTAAGAAATCCCTGCTTAACCCTTCAAAAATTAAATAAAAACAAGTAAGGCGATAAAGGACATCCTTGTCTTAATCCACCAGAAGCCTAAAAAAATGCATAAGTCGAAGCATTTATAAGAACCGAGAACCTTGCAAAGCTCACACAAGATATAATCCACTTAACCATATTATATGAAAATCCTAGATAAGATAATAAAAGTCTTAAAATGATCCAGGTGGATATCAGTGGCCACCCACCTATGCCAAATGGCTCACATATAGATTTGAACTTGGCAGTTTCAATTTTCATCTTGGTAGTTTTTTTCTAGCTTTTCGAGTCCTAAACTTTCGGGGTCATTTTGAGGCACTAAATAGAATTTTTTGGGCCCGCCACAGTCACGATGTAGATAAAGACAAATTGTTATGGCATAATGTGTATTCCTCGAATAGACGTTTCCAATGGGATATCGTGCACCTAAAACATAGATTGTATGCAAAAGTTACGACCCCGAGAAGTTGATGTACCAACTTACCCCAATGGGGCCCACATGAATTTTGGCACTTCATCTCCTAGGGTTAGGTTTATGAATGTCTAGGGTTTTGGCATTCATGTTTGACGTAAAAATTCCTTTGGAGCCTCAATGTACTCATATTCTTGTGAATTATCATAGCCGTCACATCTATTCTCAGAGATACACTGCCACCATTCTAGAAAGATTTTTCCAGTCTACATTTTACAGTTTCATCATATTTCTTATTTAATAGAAGCCAAGTTTTACTGTATCTATGTTATTATTCATAGTGTCTCTGTGTTAATATTATAGATCTATGTTTTCATTTTGTTCCACTCATAAATCTGGATCATTGGTATCAGAGTCGTCTCCTCCTTGTCGTTTTTTAGTGCATGTCCCCGATGAGGTCAAAGTATATAGAGTTGGGTCTGGAGCTTGTTTATATTGAGGACAACTTCTCTCGCATACCCAAGAAACCTTATATGGTGGGATAAAATAAATACGATGGGACAGGAGATCCTTTCAAAATGTTGCTCGAGAAACCCCTCGAGTGACAAAGGAACGAGATGATGTACAACTTTGCACAAATCCTTCGACGGCTACCGACAAGTGATGCATCTACCTCAAGTGGAGGTGCCACCCCCTTCAAGGTACAAATCAATTTTTATATTCCTATATTTGAAGGTAAAATAGATGTGTATATTGTAGATAAATGGTTAAACCTTCTAGAAGGGTATTTTTCTTTCCACAATGTTTTCAATAGAGAGAAGATTACATTTGTGCTCCTCAAGGTTGGCCCCCATGTCAAAGATTGGTGGGAGACTTTGTGTGAGCAAAAGGAAACATAGGGATCTACATTATTTGTAGTTGCACCCACTTGGGGTTCTTTCAGGGATGTTATTAAGGAAAAATACTACCATGTTGGAAGTTATGATGGCTTATATACAAGATGGACCACACTACGGCAAGAAAGGGACCATACAATGCTAGAGTTCACCAATTTCTTCCATACCTTGCGCACCAAGTTGGGTATTAAATACTCTGAGTGAAATCTAGTGCTCAAGTACCACAACGGTCTGAATTGATACATCCAGGTAGAGATGGAGTTTCTGGACATTTCATTCTTGGGTGCGACCTATCGATATGTTGTCAAAATCGAGCATAAGCTTAAACAAAAGACGCGGAAGTTTGGGTCTTCAAACCCCTCACAGTAAAAGTAGGGAAAAGGCATCCCCAACCCACAAAACAAAGGGAAGAGGAAGTATGGCCAGCCTTAGGAAAACCAGTCCAAACTGCAAACAAAGAATTACAATGGGAAGACAAAGAAAGACACTGGGAAATGGTGTGAGTTCCATAAGATCCCCTGGCATAACATCGTTGAATGCCACTCAAAGAAGCCATTGGTGGTTGAGGTGAAAGCCTATGAATCATATGTAGGCTTTGACTCAGAGTTAGAACTAGAAAAAGGGAGATGGATCATTGATGCAGAATCTAGTGCCACTGTTGCTACCACCACCAAGGTCCAACCTAATGAACCTAATGAACCAGAGGAAGGTGAGTGCCTCTTTCATTTACAATGTGGGTGAAGGGTACTTTGTTGCACCTCATCGTTGATAGCAGTAGCTGGAAGAACCTCATCTTAGTAGAGGTCGTGAACTAGTTGGATCTGTCGACACCACCATGTTCGCAATCGTACACCATTGGATGGCTCTTCCAAGGGAGAAATATCTGCGTCAGCCAACAGTGTCACCTAGCCTACAACATCAAGCCCTTCAAATATGAGGTATTGTGTGATGTCTCCCCCCTTGAAGTTTGTGATGTTATTTTGGGCCAACCTTATTTATGGAAAGTTCATGTTGTATATGAGTCTAGGCCTCGTCGTTTTATTATTACTTTGGACAGAAGATTATACAGGATACCAGAGGTAGTCCCATCTACCACCATTTACTTGATATTTTCCAAGCAATGCGGGAAGGCCATCTCTCAAACCGAGAAATTTTTCTTCTTCGTGATTCACACTTAGAGTGAGTGAGAGGTTGCAGCCACATCCATGGCCTCCACTACAAGTCTCTCCATGCAATAGAAGAAAGTGGATAAGTTTGTGGAAGAATACAAAGACATCTTCTCCTCACCCACTAGGGTACCTCTACATTATCAGGTCAAGCACTCAATATATCTGACCCTCAGTGCACTGCTACGGAATGGGCCAGTCTATCGTCACTCTCTATCAGAAAATGAGAAAATCAAACGCCATATTGAAGAGAGCTACTCGAAAAGGGGCACATCCTCCCAAGATCGTCACCTTGTGGAAGCCCAATCATGCTTGTGCAAAAGAGAGACGAGTCTTGGAGACTCTACATTGATTATTGGACCCTAAATAAAATCACATTTAGGAGCAAGTACTGAATTCCCTGAATTGACGATCTCCTTGACCAGATCAAGGGGGACAAATACTTCAATAAGATTGATCTGAAGTTTGGCTACCACTAGGTTCCAATAGAGTATATCGATGTATGGAAGACTACCTTCAAGTCCAAAGAAGGTCTTTTTGAATGGTTGGTCATGCCCTTTGGATTGAAAAACTCCCCAACAACTTTCATGAGGATGACTGACGATATCTTGTGGTATTTAACCAATTATTTTGTGGTAGTGTATTTGGATAACATCCTCATCTTCAACAATAATTGGGTGGAACACTTGCAACACATTCAGCAGGTTCTGCACACTCTGCGGCAACACAAGCTATATGCAAATTTGGAAAAATGTTCCTTCAGCATGAATAGGGTCCAATACCTAGGCTACATTGTTGATGAGCATGGGTTTCATGTCTATCCAGCCAAAATCCAAGTCATTTGTAACTGGCTAGCCCCGACCACACTCACTGATCTCTGGAGCTTCTTAGGCCTTGCCAATTTCTATCACAGGTTCATGTTGGGATTCTCCCACATTGCATGGACCCTTAACCAAGTGACCAAATGTAGTGGAAAGAAAAAATTCTTCTAGGGATAGTCGCAACACTTGTGTTCATCCCCGATGCTCCCATTACCCAACCTACAACAAGCGTTTGAGATTGAGACAGATGATTCATACTATGTTGTGGGCACATTTCTCACTCAGCATGGACATCCCATGGCCTATCATATTGATACATTATCAGATATTGTCCCTAAGTACCCCACTTACAAAAAATAAATGTACTCCATTGTACAATCCTGCTTCCAGTGGAGGCATTACATTATCGAGAATGAGACAATCATCCACATTGATCATAAGCCTCTATAGTTCATGCAAACACAAGGAAAATTGTAGAATGACCTCCATCAGAAGTGGTCCACATACTTGCAGCAGTTTCATCTCAACATCAAGTATAAGACAGGGAGCACCAACTGCATCGTTGACTACCTCAATCGACCTCCAGTTTCCACACTAACCAGGGTGTTACACTCCCGCGAACATGAGACCTTCAAATGGTGCCAAATCTATGAGTGAGATCTTGACTTTGACACTACCTACCAGATGTTGGGCACAAACACAATTGCCATTGATTTTCATCTATAGGATGAGTTGTTGTGCCATCTGGGCCATCTTTGTGTTCCATCAAGTGAGCGCGTGAAGCTGATTTGGGTAGCTCACTAATGTAGGGTGGCAGTACACTTCAGCGTAGAGAATACAATGGTAGTGTTGCAACAACATTTCTATTGACCTAAAATTCGACAGAATGTTAGCAAGTATATCAAGTCATGCATGCCCTGCATCATTGCCTAACCAACCATTAAGAAACAAGGAATGTACACCCCTCCACCTACTCCTAACAGGACCTAGGAATCCATGTTGATGGACTACATGCCGGGCCTTCCTTCAACCAAGCAGGGAAATGACTATGTTTTCATGGTTGTTGATCGATTTTCCAACATGGTGATTATGTTATCCTGCAAGAAGAGCATCACAACAGAGGCCACTACCAAGATCTTCTTCGAACAAGTGTGGGTACATTTGGGATACATAAAACCATCATCTCTTATCGGGACAATCATTTCCTCAGCACATTTTGGTTGAGCCTTTGTTCACAAATCGACACCAAAATCGCCAAATCCATGACCTTCCACCCCCAAACGGATGGTCAAACCGAGGTTGTCAATAGGATGATCATGCATATTTTGTGCATGTACAATTCCAAAAATATGTACACATTGAATGAGAGTCTTCCCTATGTTCAGCACAATTACAACATAGCCATACATAGCTCAATTGACCACAACCCATTTCAGGTCGGGTTAGGATTTCAACCATTGGGTCCCATGGATTTTGCACTACCCCTTGCATCCACACAGGCAGAATCGTCCCATGCACAAACCGAATCCAAAAAATACAGCCAGTTCATTGAATGAATCCATCTCATCTGCCAACAAGTTCATGATATTTTGCAAAAGTCCAATGCCAAGTACAAGCAATGCCATGATCAACATCGGGTGCCACACAAGTTTCAGGTGGGAAATAAATTTTGGTTGCACTTGGAGAAAGAACACCTTACAAGACCCCATTAAAAGCTTTGTCCATTCCTCTATGGACCTTATACCATCACAAAGGTTGTGGGTGACAATGCTTTTGAGATCAACATTCCCCCCTTCCTTGGCTTGCACCCAGTGTTTAATGTGGACCTCCTTTAGCCATACTTTCCACCATTATCGGACACCTCAGAGATAGCAAAACAGTTGACACTAACAGAGCTAAACCCTAACTGCATGGACCAGGCATCCACTGATTATATCGTGGAGACACAGGTCAAGGGAAATCACCAATATAACTTTCATATTTATCATGTTCTCAAAGCAAGGCAGCTCCTGCACCAAGGCAGGTGGCTCACTCGGGGCCAAATTCAGCAGAAATTTCCTCATCCGATCGAGGAACTCAATGCAATGGAGACCATTGCTTCCTAAGGGGGGAGGATTGATCCAGGTGGATATCATTTTCCACCCACCTATTCCAATTGGCTCACATACAGATCTCATCTTGGCAATTTTAGTTTTCATCTTGGCAGTGTTTTTCTATCTTTTCGGGTCCTAAACTTCTAGGGGGTGTTTTGAGGGCCTAAACAACATTTTTTGGACCCACCGCAGTCACATTTGATAAAAGTTAGAGTGTGATGGAATAATGTGTAGTCCTCAGATAGACTTTTCCAATGGGTTATCGTGTGCCTAAAACGGAGATCGTATGCAAAAGTTACGACCCTGGGAATTTGATGTACCAACTTACCCCAACGGGGCCCACATGAATTTTGGCGATTCATCTCCTAGGGTTAGGTTTTTGGATGTATAGGGTTTTGAAATTCATGTTTGATGTAAAAAGGCCTTTGGAACCTCATTGTACTCATCTTCTTTTGACTGAGCATAGTCGTCAGATCTCTTCTCAGAGATAAGATGCCACCATTCTAGCAAGCTTGTTTTAGTCTGCATTTTACAATTTCAACATATTTCTTATTTAATAGAAGACAAGTTTTAATGTATCTCTATTATTATTCACTATGTATCGATGTTAATATTATATATCTATGTTTTCATTTCATTCTTCTCATAAATCTGGATCAGTTTTATCAGAGTGGTCTGCTCCTTGTCGTTTTTAGTGCATATCCTCGACGAGGTTAGGGTATAGAGAGTTGGGTCTCGAGATTGTTTCTCTTGAGGAAAAATTCTCTCACACACCCAAGAAACCTTCCATGGCGGGATAAAAGAAATACGATGATACAGGAGATCCTTTCAAAATGTTCATCAAGGAATTTGTCAAGCGACAGAGGAACGAGATGATGGACAGATTTGCACAAATCCTTCGACAGTTGTCGACAAGTGACGCATCTACCTCAAGCAGAGGCACCACTCCCTTCAAGTTACATATCAATTTTGATATTCCTATATTTGAAGGTCAAATATATGCGAATGTTGTAGATAAATGGTTAAACCTTCTAGAAGGGTATTTTTTTGTCCACAACTTTTTCAATAGAGAGAAGATTACATTTGTTCTCCTCAAGGACATCCCCCATGTCAAAGATTGGTCGGAGACTTTCTATGAGCAAAAGGAAACATAGGGATCTACATTATTTGTATTTGCAACCACTTGGGGTTCTTTCAGGGATGTTATTAAGGAACAATACTACCTTGTTGGAAGTCATGACAACTTATATGCAATATGGACCACACTGCAACAAGAAAGGGACCAAATAGTGCTAGATTTCACCAATGTCTTCCATACCTTGTGCACCAAGCTAGGTATCAAAGATTCTGAGGGAAATTTGGTTCTCAAATACAGTGGTGATATGCATCGATACATCCAGACAGAAATGAAGTTTCTGGACATTTCGTCCTTGGGTGCGGTCTATTGATATGCTGTCAAAATCGAGTAGAAGCTTAATCAGAAGACGCAATAGTTTGGGTTTGCAAACCCCTCACAATATAAGCAGGGAAAAGGCTTCCCCAACCTGAAAAACAAAGGGAAGAGAAAGGATGGGAAGCCTTAGGACAACTATTCCAAATCACAAACAAAGAAGGAAAATGGGAAGATAAAGAAAGACACTGGGAAATGGTGTGAGTTCTATAAGATCCCTTGGCATAACACCGTTGAATGTCACTCAAAGCAGTCATTAGTGGCTGAGGTGAAAGCCTATGAATAATATGTAGGATCTGACTCGAATTCATAACCATAAAAAGGGATATGAATCATTGATGACGAACCCCGGTGCCACCGTTTCTACCACCACCAAGGTCCAGCCCAATGAACCTAATGAACTAAAGGCAGGTGAGTGCTTCTTTCATTCATAGATGTGGGTGTGTTGGGTATGTGTTATATTCTTTGCACAAGTAGGAGTGTTTGCATTGAGTCGGGCATGTAGGGGGGGGAAGGCCCCCATGTGGGGGTTCAAGGGCAATGCCCCCGACAAAAAAAAAATCCTCAGGAAACGTGTCACATTTTTGCCTTGTTTTTCATGTTTCCTCAATTTCCGTGTCCATTGTTGGGTGGTTTTTAGACACATGGTTTTGGCCGATGGTTTTCTAGTTGAATAATCTAGGTCATTGGGTTAGGGTTTTGGATGCCACTGGCTCCTATATGTATATTGTATTGTAAACAATGTATCACTATGAATGAATATAGAATCTGTTGGTTTTCCCGATTTGGGTTTCCAAGGGAAAACTCTCTGTGTAATGTCTATATTTTCCATTGTATATTTTTTGTTCTTTTACTGAAAATATGTTTGCAGTAAATATTGTACAAGGTCAAAATCTACATTTGGTATCATAGCTTTGTTGTCTTCGGGGGGATGCCTTTATGGTCAAGGGTTTGGCTCAGGACTGTGATAAGCCTTGTTACAGTGGGAGATCTATGGTATTGATTTTTCAGGTGAAAAGAAATGGCAAGCAATTCGAAGATGCAAATCAAGAAGTTTAATGAACAAAGTTTTGAGTTGTGGAAGCTCGATATGGAAGATATGTTAGTGGACAGAGATCAGTGGATCATGGTAGATCCAGGTACTAAACCTACAGGAACTTTAGCAGATGACCGAAAAAAGTTGGATCGAAAGGTGAAGAGCACAATCTGACTGTGTCTCTCGGATTTAGTTTTACTGAATGTGTCAGAGGAAGCTACAACCAAGGATTTATGGGATAAGTTGGGGAAGTTGTATCAGTCTAAGTCCCTAGTAAATAAACTATTCCTAAGAAAGAAGCTATATAATCTGAGGATGAGAGATGGAGACTCGGTGGCAGAGCATTTGAACGCTTTCAATACTGTGGTAAGTCAATTAGTATATGTTGAGATTAAAGTTTTAGATGAAGATAAGTGTATCAGTTTACTATGTTCTTTACCAGACTCATGGGATAGTCTGGTTGTGGCCATAGGTATTAATACAATTTCCTTGAAGGTTGATGAAGTGGTCTCATCCTTGTTTTCGGAGGAGATGAGACAAAACAATATGGAAGGACAGAGAACAGACACATTATTTGTAAGCGGACGCTCCCAAGAAAGAAATAGATCTAAGTTTTCAAGTGGGAGATATAAGTCTAAGGGTATATCTAAATGTTCCGAAAATTTTGTAAAGGTATGTTGGAGATGTGGAAAATAAGGGAACTACAAGAAGCAATGCAGATCCAAAGTTGATAAAAAGAAGAGATCTAAAGAATCTCCTTCTATAGAATAAAAGACCTCCAAGGAAGAAGGAGGGGATGTGTACTTGGATTCTTCAAGAACACATGTAGATCATGAGGCATGGTTGGTTGACTCAGGTGCATCCTTTAATATGACTCACCACATGGAGTGGTTATGTGAATATGAAAGGTATGATGGAGGTAATTTTTTCCTAGGTGATGATTCGACAGCCAGAATCATAGGATGAGGAAAATTCAAGTTGAGGATCATGGATGGAAGGATTAGAACACTACCTGGTGTTCTGCACACCCTAGGTTTGGCCAGAAATTTGATTTTTGTAAGCAAAATGGACGATGTTGGGGTAAAAACAATATTTGAAAAGGAAACTTGCAGGATGGTTCAAGGAGCAATGGTGTTGTTGAAGGGAGTTCAGTTTGGAACTCTATATAAGCTGCAAGGAAGCACTATTAGTGATAGGTTTAATAGTTCCATTGTTCTTGATATTGGAGTTGAATAATAAAGAACTCCTACAGTCTCTAGAGAAAATATTATGCTATGGCATCAAAGACTGGGGCATATCGGAGAGAAGGGTCTTCGACTACTACATGTTAAAGGTATGTCTAACTGCTCTCTGGATATTGATTTCTGTGAACATTGTGTATATGGGAAGCAGAATCGGGTAAGATTCCCCTCTAGTGCATCGAGGGCAGAAGGAATTTTAGAGCTAGTTTACAGTGATGTTTTTGGACCTATGTCGATCCCATCATTGGGAAACTTTGTGTACTATGTCTCATTTATATATGACTTCTCTAGGAATACTTGGATATATTTCCTCGGGAAGAAATCTTAAGTCTTTGACAGGTTTAAAGAATTTAAGGCTCTTGTTGAGAATCAAAAAGAGAAAATAATTAAGGTGTCGAGGAAAGATAATGGAAGAGAGTTCTACAGGAATGAATCTGAATATTTTGGTAAGAAGTGTGGAATATCAAGGTAGAATACTACTCCATATAAACCTCAGCAGAATGGAGTTGCAGAAAGGATGAATAGGACGTTAATGGAAAAAGCAAGGTGCATGCTCAGTGGTGTCAGGTTAGGGAAAATTTTTTGGGTAGAGGCAGTGGGTACTGCATGTTACCTGGTCAACATATCACCCTCATTAGCACTGGATGAAAAGACTCTGCAAGAGGTATGGATTGGTAAGAAACCTTCTCTCACATATCTCAAGGTATTTAGATGTGATGCATATGTTAATGTTCCAAAGGAAAACACGAGTAAGCTAGATAATAAGGCTGAAAAGTGTATATTTATTGGATATAAAGATGGTCTCTAAGATTACAAGCTTTGGAACCCAGAAACTAAGAAGGTAGTGTATAGCTGAGATGTGGTATTTAGAGAAATGAAGGATGTTGTTAAAGAGGAAGTCCTACCAAGTAAGGAAGAACTAGAAAAAATAGAGTTTGATTTAAAGGATGATGAATCAGACTCTACATATGAATGGGAATCAAAAGAAGAAGATCATCATACTCCAATATTGAGGAGATCGGTTCAAGAAAGAAGGCTACTGGAAAGGTATACTCCATCTGATTTTCGTTCAAATTTTGCTTTGTCTATTATTGATGATGATACTAGAACTATCAGAGAGGCAGTGGATTCAGAGGATGGAAATCTCTGGAAAAATGCCATCGACAGAGAAATGGCAGCCTTGGATAAGAATGAGGCTTGGGATCTAGTGGAGTTGCCGACTGGAAGAAATCTCATTGGCAACAAATTTGACATGAACGATCATGATGCTTCAAATTTCATTTTGGGAATGGAAATTAAAAGAGATAGGAAAAAGAGGAAACTCTGGTTAAATCAGAGAAAATATGTCGAGGAAATATTGCAGTGGTTTAATATGCAAGAATGTAAATTGATCAAGGTTCCTATTCCTGTTGGTGTAAAGTTATCTACAGATCAGTGTCCCAAGACACATGAAGAGGAGGAGGACATGTCTCATGTTCCATATGTGAGTGTAGTTGGCAGTTTGATGTATGCAATGGTCTATACTAGACCAGACATTGCACATGCAATGGGAGTTTTGAGCAGGTATATGTCAAAACCAAGGAAGGAGAATTGGACATGGTTTTCAGGTTCAAGGGCAGCGCCCCTGGGAATTTTTTTTTTCCTCAGGAAACATGTCACATTTTTCCTCGTTTTTCATGTTACCTCGATTTTTGTGTCCATTGTTGGGCAATTTTTTAGCACATGGTTTTTTCTTATGGTTTTTTATTTCCAGTTAAGGAATTAGGGTTTTTTACTAATCCAGGTCATTGGATTAGGGTTTTGGATGTCGTTGGATCCTATATGTATATTTTATTGTAAATAATGTATCACTATGAATGAATATAGAATATGTTGGTTTTTTGGGTTTGGGTTTCCAGGGGAAAAATATATGTGTAATGTTTGTATTTTCCATTGTATATTTTCTGTTCTTTTACTGAAAATATGTTTGCAGTAAATATTGTACAAGGGTTAAATCTACAGGGTGAAGGGTGCTTCGTTGCACTTCATTGTTGATAGCGGTAGCGAGAAGAACCTCATCTCAGTAGAGGTCATCAAGTGATTGGTTATGACGACATCACTACACCCATAGTCGTACACCATCGAATGGCTCCCCCAAGGAAATGATCTTTGTGTTAGCCAACAATGTCGCCTGGCCTACAACATCAAGCCCTTAAAAGATGAGGTATTGTGTGATATCGCCCCCTTGAATTTTGTGATGTTACTTTGGGCCAACCTTATTTATGGAAACATCATGTTGTATATGATTCTAGGCCTCATAGTGTTATTATTACTTTGGACAAGATATTATATAGGATACTAGAGGTAGTCCCATCTACCGCCATTTCCTTGATCTTTTCCAAGCATTGTAGGAAGGTCATCCCTCAGACCAGGAAGTTTTTCTTCTTCGTGATTTGCACTCAAAGTGAGAGGAAGGTTGTAGCCACATCCATGGCTTCCGCAATAAGTCTCTCCACGTAGTAGAAGTAAGTGGATAAGGTCATGGAAGAATAAAAAGACATCTTTTCCTCACCCACTGGGGTACCTCTCCACTGTCAGGTCAAGCACTCAATCGATCTGACCCCCAGTGTACCGCTACTGAATGGGCCAAACTATCATTGCTCTTTGTCCAAAAATGAGGAAATCAAGTTCCAGATCCAAGAGCTACTCGAAAATGGGCACATATCCCCAAGATCATCACCTTGTGGAAGCCCAATCATGCTTATGCAAAAGAAAGATGGGTCCTGGTGACTCTGCATTGATTATCGGGCCCTAAATAAAATTACAGTAAGGAACCGATACCCAATTCCCCGAATTGAAGATCTTCTTAACCATCTTAAGGGGGCCAAATACTTCAATAAGATTGATCTGAAGGTAGGCTACCACCAAGTTCCAATAGAGTATACCAATGTATGGAAGACTACCTTCAAGTCCAAAGAAGGTCTTTTTGAATGGTTGGTCATGCCCTTTGGCTTGACAAATTCCCCAACAACTTTCATGAGGATGATGGACAATATCTTGCGGTCTTTCACCAATTATTTTGTTGTAGTGTATTTGGATAACATCTTCATCTTCAAGAAGAATTGGGTGGAACACTTGCAACACATTCACTAGGTTTTGCACACTCTGCAACAACACAAGATATATGCAAATTTGAAAAAAAATCCCCTTCGGCATGAACAAGTTCCAGTACCTAGGCTACATTGTTGATGAGCATGGGGTGCATGTCGATCCAACCAAAATCCATGTCATCTGTGACTGGCTATACTTGACCACACTCACTGAGCTCCGAAGTTTCTTAGGCTTTGCCAATTTCTATCGCAGGTTTGTGTTGGGATTCTCCCACATTGCATGGGCCCTTAGCCAAGTGACCAAGGGCAGTGGAAAGGAAAAATTTGTGTGGGGCTAGTCGCAACAGAAAGTGTTTGATGATTTTAAGAATTGCTTGTTCTCAGTCGTGATGCTCTCATTACACGACCTACAACAATCATTTGAGATTGAGACAGATGCTTCAAACTATGTTGTGGGAATAGTTCTCACTCAGCATGGACATCCCATGGCCTATCATAGTGAGACACTATCAGATAATGTTCGTAAGTACCCCACTTACAACAAAGAAATGTACTTCATTGTACAAGCATGTTTCTAGTGGAGGCATTACATTCTTGGGAAGGATATAGTCTTCCACAATTATCATAAGCCTCTGCAGTCCACGCAGGCACGAAGAAAATTATAGAATGACTACCATCAAAAGTGGTCCACATACTTGCAACAGTTCCATCTCAACATCAAGTATAAGACAGGGAGAACCAACCGCGTCGCTGACTACCTCATTCGGCCTCCATTTGTTGCACTAACCATGGTGCTACACTCATGTGGACATGAGAACTCCAAATGGCCCTAATTCTATGAGCGAGATCCCCACTTTACCACTACCCACTAGATGCTAGGTACAAACACAGTTGTCACTTATTTTCATCTACGGGATGGGTTGTTGTGACATTGGGCCATATTTGTGTTCATCAAGCGAGTGCGTGAAGATAATTTGGGAAGCTCACTCCAATCAGGGGGCAGGACACTTTAGGGTAGAGAAGGTGGTGGCAGTGCTGCAACACCATTTCTATTGGTCGGAAGTCTGACAAGATGTCAGCAAGTATATCAGGTTCTGCATAGCCTGTGTCATTGTCAAACCGGCCATTAACAAACAATACATGTACACCCCTTTTCCTACTCCTGACAGGCCCTGGGAATCCATCTTGATGGACTACATGTCAAGCCTTCCTTCAAACAAGCAGCGAAATGACTGTGTTTTGTGGTTATTGATCAATTTTCCAAGATGGCGATTCGGGTTGCCTGTAAGAAGAGCATCATATCAAAGGCCACTACCAAGCTCTTGTTCGAACGCATGTGGGTACATTTTGGGATACCAAAAACCATAGTCTTTGATTGGGCAGTCGATTTCTCAGCACATTCTAGTCGAGACTCTAGTCATGGATGGACACCAATATCACCAAACTCATGGCCTTCCACCCCCAAATAGATGGGAAAACTTAGGTCTTCAATGGGATGATCATGCATATTTTTCGCATGTACAATTCCAAGCATCCACGCAAATGGGATGTGAATCTTCCCTATGGTCAACACAGTTACAACAGAGCCATACATAGCTCAACCGACCACAACCCCTTTCAGGTGGGGTTGGGATTTCGACCGTTAGGTCCCATGGATGTTGTACTACCCCTTGTGTCCACACATGAAGAATCATCCCATGCACAAACTGAAGCTGAAAAATCCACCCAGTTCATTGAATGAATCCAGCACATCCACAAACAAGTTAAGGATATTTTGCAAAAGTCCAATGCCAAGTACAAGCAATGGCATGATCAACATCGGGTGCCACACAAGTTTCAGGTGGGAGATAAATTTTAGTTTCACTTGAAAAAAGAATGCCTTACATGACCCCATCAAAATCTTTGTCCACTCTTCTATGGACCTTATACCATCACCAACATTGTGGGTGACAATTATTTTGAGCTCAACATTCCCCTCTTCCTTGGCTTACACCCAATTTTTAATGTGGACCTCCTTTGGCCATACGTTCCACAATTATTGGACACCTCATAGGTAGTAGAACAGTTGACACCATCAGATCTCAACCCTCACTGCATGGAACACGCATCCATTGATCATATCACGAACACATAGGTCAAGGGCACTCTCCAAAAAAAGTTTCATATTTATCATGTTGTCAAAGCAGGGCAACTCCTGCACCAAGGAAAGTGTCTCACCTAGGGCCAAATTCAACAGAAATTTCCTCGTCTGATGGGGGAACTCAATGCAATGGAGACCATTGTTTTCTAAGGAGGGAGGATTGATCTAGGATAATATCGGTGGCCACCCACCTATTCCAACTGGATCACATACATATTTCATCTTGGTATTTTTTTCTAGTGTTTCGGGTCCTAAACTTCCAGGGTTGTTTTGAGGCCCTAAAAAACATTTTTTGGGCCCGTCACAATGATACTATAAACAAATTTAAATTGCGATGGCATAATGTGTATTCCTTGGATATACCTTTCCAATGGGCTATCATGTGCCTAAAACAAATATCGTATGCAAAAGTTACGACCCCAGGAAGTCGATGTACCAACTTACCCCGACGGGGCCCACATGACTTTTGGCACTTCATCTCCTATGGTTAGGTTTTTGGATGTCTAGGGTTCTAACATTCACGTTTGATGTAAAAATTACTTTGGGGCCTCATTGTACTAATATTCTTGCGAATGAGCGTAGCTGTCACATCTCTTCTCAGAGATAAGATGCCACCATTCTAGCAACTTTGTTTTAGTCTGCATTTTACAGTTTCAACATATTTCTTATTTAATAGAAGTCAAGTTTTACTATATATTTGTTATTATTCACAGTGTATTTGTGTTAATATTATAGATCTGTGTTTTCATTTTTTTCTGCTCATAAATTCGGATCATGAAAAAATCCAAGACACACAGTCATATGCCTTTGAAAGGTCCAATTGCAACACAAAAGAAGCCTTTGTCGAGAGCTTGATAGAGTGTAAAGACTCTTGAGCCAAGCCAATTGCCTCGTGAAATAATCCTACCCTCAAGGAATATCAACTATTCTAAAGAGATGAATTTTGAAAGAAAAGGCTTAAGACGCAAATCAATAATCTTGGATACAATATTATAAGCATAATTGCAAAGAGTAATAGGTCTAAATCCATCTAGATAATCTGAGTTATCAACCTTTGGAACCAGCGCAAAAAAAGTAGAATTGAAACCCCTTGGCATTTTACCTTGAAGCTTGATATCCTCCATTACTCTAAGTAAATATTCACCAACCAAATCAAATAAGTCAGTAAAAAAATTGATGGTCCATCCATTGGGACCAACGATATTTTCTCTTTGAAAAGAGGCCATCACCTTAATCAGTTCATCCTTGGTAATCTCCTGAAACAAAACATCATTGTCAGCTTCCTCAATCATCCTAGGATAGTAAGAAATAACCTTAAGGATATACTAAATCTTATCTCTACTTTGGTCTTTTAACAAAGTTGTAAAGCGGTTCACACAAAATGCTACAATATCATTGATGCTCGAGACCTTATTCCCTGAAGAATATTTCAACCCCCAAATGGTATTCAAACTTTTGCGATAATTAGCAAATTTATGAAAATATTTGGTATTTTGGTCTCCAACAACAAGCCAGGTGGCTCTACTTTTAATCCTCCAATCCACTACTTTGTCAAGTAAAAGTTGAGATCTCTTATCCTCCAAACATTTGATCTTCTTCACTTTTTCTTCAGAGGGTTTGACAAAAGCATAAGTCTCATATATGGATTTCAATTCCACATCAATTTTCTTCAACAAATTTTCTATGTTCTCCAAACGATCATGAGCCCATGCAATAGCCTTCTCTTCTATTTCTTTGAGTGAATTAGTGAACTGGTAAGAGATCAAATTGAGGGTCATATTTCCTCCAATGCTCATGGACCAACTGCTTGAAATTGTCTAACAATCCCCAGGTTATATTTTATTTGAATGGGGATTTTGGATTATTAGAACCCATGTAGAGCTCTAAAATGAATGGAAAGTGATATGATACCCTTACATGCTCAACTCGAGTCCTAAAATTATTAACAACATCCAAGAGGGTATGGTGAACAAAAATATGGTCAATCCTCTTAGTTATTCCAACATCTCCAACTCTATTGTTTATCCAAGTGGGCTTAAGCTCCATTGGCTCAACATCAACCATCCCCTCTGATTCGAACTTGGCCATAAAAAACTTCAACAGTCAGTCTTGTCTAACCGAAAAAACCCAGATCTCACTTCTAGCTATAGTAAAATTCAAGTCACCACCAAGGATCAAATTCTCATCATTTATCCAACTTTTTGACCAAAGTGAATTCCAAAATACCTCTATGTTTTCATAAGGACCATACACATTGACCAATTGAAGGGCCATGTCTAGCTCAAGACTGTGGACCATAGTGCAATGTCCTAAAATACAACAAAAGAATTAATTGATGAACATCTCGGACACCAACCCGTTACCAGTCCTCCAAAGAAACCATTAACATATAAATATGCAAACTCCCATCCAACCAAAAATTTCTTTAAAGATGAAATAGAATCATCCCCTATAGTCATTGTGATCCAAAATGGATCCAGAAGGCCTAAAAATTAAATTTCTCGGAATCAGACGAAACCAATGCCATTGTGTTGGGCTCATCACGATAATTTCGGCCATACAATGTTTTTCGAAAATGCACACTATATGCAAAAGTTATTGCACTCTCATCAATTTCCCAAACAGGCAAAAAAGTAAACTGGTCAAAGTCAACATGTCGTACTATTGACTTCAGTAGTACAATAGGTGATGTCATGATGACATCAGTAGGGATACATGGCAGCACGAGGAGGTGACATGTGTCACTCATTTTTGTCACTTTCAGGGGCTTATGTGGACCAATCAAAAATTGACATGTGGCACTGTACGGACGCAACACGTGGTTGTACGAAATGCCGACATAGCCTAATGATAGTCCGACACATGGTAGTACGGATGACAGATGGCAATACAGATGCTAACATGGCAGGGTGACTGGGTCGTATAGATGATGACATGGCAGCTAACTGTGCATGTGACTTGGTTGTACAGATGCTGACATGGCAGGATCAAGGTATGACACGTGTTTGTATGATAGTGACGTGGCAGGTGACGTGCATGTTGACTGGGTTGTTGACTATGTGGTGATTGGATTGTATGGGCCAATCTAGAGTTGACATGTGGCCCAATCACAGGTCACCACGTGGCACCCCGGATTCTCCAATACTGGCTGGGTCAAAAAATTTGTTCCGCCTTCGAAGGTTTCAAACCCATAACCTTTAGACGAGCCACGCCTTCACGAAAGGAGGCGCACCGTTCAGGCTATGTTGCCACTTGTTAAAATATGTGGCAATATATTTATTTAAGTTGCAGATTGGTCGGAGTTTTAGGATAGGCCTCAGTTAGCAGGGGATAGCCCGCGACCAGGGCTATAGACTAGGAGTCAAGGTGGGTGTGTGGAGAGTTAAGGCCAGGGCACATGGCCACCGTACGACTGGAGGTTTAGGCTTGATCGGAGGACTAGGGCCAATTCCTAGCCCTTGGCCATATGGCAATGCTGATATGACCAGGGGATCGGGAGAAAGGGGTTGCACCCAATAATTTGCTGGAATTTGGTTTCTTAACTATATTATATGGATTTTTGGGGTTTTTTTGCTGATTTTGGGAGATTTTTGCCCAAAACTGAGGATCTGGAGCACGATTTGAGGCCAAATATTGGGAGGAAGTTGGGATAGGAAGTGAAACTCAAGATATATATAATTCAGAGGTTTTTGACAGATCGAGAGGTTGATAATTGAATAATGATGATGATTTTGTGAAGCTTGAAGCCATTTTTATGCAGGGAAGCCATTGAGGAAGCGAACTTTGGAGGCCAATTTCGGGAGCTACGCTCAACCTTTTTCAGTGCCGTCAGTTGTGTTGGATTCTTGAGGTTGAGAAGAACACAACCAGACCAGTTTGTAATCCTTTTAATACAGTTATGATGTACTTTTGAAGCATTGAAGATAAATAATAAAGCCTCCCCCACTAAGACAAAGGCCCAGAGACATAGGCAATCTTGTCGAACTTCGTTAACAACCTTGCTATTATGGTTTTCTATTCTTTATGATTATATTATGATATGAATTTATTTATGATGGTTGTGATATTCTCTCATTAAGTTATTCTTCTTTCCTTAATTCCTAAATGGTAATTGAACACATGCTTAAAACTCAACCAAGTCTTTAAAGATCATTTTCAGATCAAGTGGTATCAGAGCAGGTTGATAGTTGGTTGTTTTAGTTTGCATGATTACCAAGGAAAAGCTAATTCATGGTGAAGGTGAGCTTGTATAAAAAGATCCAGAGATTGGATCAAGAAAGAGGACTTATCAAAGTGAGGAGATGGCATCAAAAGAAGGAATGTCTCAGAATGAGATAGAGTTGCAAAAGACTTTATTCACGTCTAAGATGGTAAAGGTCTTATATGAGGATTACTTGGAACAGAAGAGGCCTTTCCAAGGGGAATCTTCCAAACAAGACAAAATTGAAGAAGGAGAGGATCATCCTAAACCTCCTCCTTCACCTCCTTCATCTCCATCATCTTCTTCTTCTTCTTCAAGTAAAAGTGCAACTTCTACCGCAAGAAAACATGATATGCCTTTACTTAAGATTGATGTGAAATTTGAATTGCCCATGTAGGATGGTGAATTCAATTGTGAGAGGCTTGATCATTGGGC
Organism: Picea engelmannii; assembly: GCA_009831015.1. Classification (NCBI taxonomy): domain Eukaryota; kingdom Viridiplantae; phylum Streptophyta; class Pinopsida; order Pinales; family Pinaceae; genus Picea; species Picea engelmannii. The sequence continues at coordinate 181,958 of ML809723.1, read as the reverse complement.
CAGACAGATGGAAGTGTATTGCAGTGTGCAACAAATCAAAGATGAGGCAACCCAAATCAAGTTGGCATCGCTTCATCTTGCAGGCACATCACTCATCTGGTGGAAGAGTAAGTTGCAACATGGTACACAACAAGTTGGTAATGTATTTCCATCATGGCAAGATTTTGTTTTTGCACTTAGAAAGAAATTTTAAACTTTGGGTTATAAGGAGAAGGCTTAAATTGAATGGCAAAGTCTTAAACTAATAAAATGACAAACAGCGCAAGAATACACAGATGAATTTCGTAAAATGGCATTAATGTTAAATATTCCATTACATACACAAGAAAATATTATGAAGTATATAGGAGGTTTACCTGCACATATTCGTAACACTATATGTGTGTTTGGACCTACTAATATTGATGAGTTTTATGTCCAAGAAACGTATCTTGAAGAAGAGAAAACAAGAGTTGGTATATCAGGGGAATCGTCTTCAAGGAAAGAGGACAAAAGAAAGGGGAATGGAAGGAAAGAAAATTCAGCAACAAGGAAGAGAAGCTCTCTTGCAAGCATTGCAATAAATAAAGGCACGATGATGAGCATTGCTGGAAATTGCACCCGAAGAAGAGATAGAAATGGTTCAAAAAAAGGAAAGGGAGGCAAACAGTTGCAACATCAACACAACCAATAGACTTGGGATATGATTCAAGTGATGAGATTAAAATCACAGCAGTTGGTTTGACAGGTAAAATTGGTGATGGATATGATTCTATAAGTAAATTGTTTCACATAAGGGTGATAATGAAACATATTAAGATCAATACATTGATAGAGAGTGGATCTCAATCTAACTTGATTTCAGAGGAAGTGGTTAAACAATTGGGATTGACAACTAAGCTACATCATAAACCTTACTCACTTAAATGGATAAGAAACAATCATAAATTTCACATAACAAAGCAATGCACTTTAAAGTTTGCAATTTCATCAAAGTTTGTGGATGAGGTAACATGTGATGTGGTGCCACTCAATGAATGTGTAATTGTCTTAGGCATCCCTTATTTGTATGATCGTAAAGAAATCTTCTACAGGGAGCAAAATCAATATCACTTAACTAAAGAAGGCAATGAATATGTTGTACATGCTCATCACATAAAAGAAAATCAATCTCTTCAAACAATGGAACAATTAAGGAAGGAAAATTATGCAAGCAACACACCTATAATTGTGCCAAATAAAGCAGTTGATCTTAAGCATGAACATGAGATGGTTCTCGAATGGAAATTCAATCATACTTTGCTTCAAGATAAGATAATGTCGTGCAAGCACATCAAACATATTAGTTCATTTGTAGTCATATTTCGGATGTTATCACTGCTAATGTTTTCAACATGGATGGCAGTGGCTTCAGTGAGATGTGAACGAGTTCAAATGGATAACAATATGCTTTCAGTTTTCATGGTTGTTTTGTAATTGATTATGATGCGACGGGTGTACACAACAGAGTTTAAAGACAAAGGGAAAGTGGGGTGGCCTATCCCGCACTTGATGACTGGTTAATACCCTTTTGGAGGACCAACGGTTCTTAGTGGGGAGGCATGATCCAAAATGGATCCAGGAAGGCCTAAAAATAAAAATGATCATAATCAGATGAAACTAGCTCCATTGCATCGAGCTCGTCGCTTCGATTACGTCCATATATTTTTTTCTGAAAATGGACACCGTATGCGAAAGTTATTGCGTTCAGATCAATTTCCCAAACAAGCAAAAAAGTCAACTCATCAAAGTCAACAAGTTGTATTGTTGACGTTAGTAGTACAATAGGTGATGTCAGCATGACATCATGATGACCTCAACAGGGAAACATGGCATCAGGGGGAGGTGACACGTGTCACTCTTTTTTGGCATTTTCAGAGGCTTATGTGGACCAATAAAAATTGACATGTGGCATTGTATGAACGTGACACGTGGCTGTACAGAATGCTGACGTGGCCCAATGACAGGACAACACATGGAAGTACAGATGACAGGTGGTAGTATGGATGCTGACATGGTAGGGTGACTGGGCAGTACGAATGTTGATGTGGCAACTGACTGGGCAGGTGACTTGGTTTTATAGATGCTGACATGGCAGGCTTAGGGTATGACACGTGGTTGTATGATAGTTGTTATCGGATTAATCGGTAAGTGCGGACACAAGAAGCTATCCCTAACTTCCATAGGAAACTAGAACAAAACATAACAGAATACACACTTCGCCTTAAACTCCATCATCATATGAACTAGTTTAGTGAGGTACAAGTGACATACCTTTTAAACGACACCTGATCCTCACTAGTGTCGTCCTTGTAGATCCTTCCCTGAGTTTGCATAATAGTAAGCCTGTCTAAGAATCACAAACCAACAAAGAGGGAAAACAAGGATATATGTATTCTAATGAAGTCTATGTATATGATCAAGGAATTATACAATAGAATACAACATGTTTTTATACGGAACAAATGTATTACTCTATTAAATGAATAGAAAGTGGAGAATACAACCCATGCCTTGATGTTGCAAGGTCCCCTTTCAATGGATCTTTGTTTCAACACACATACCTTTGCTCCAATGCCTTGAATGAAGAAGATCAACAATCTGACTTAAAGAAATAAAGAAAATATCTCAAGCATAATATGAAGTAGAACTCTCCATGCAAATCTTAGCCTATTCAACCTTATTATTTTCCATGAGAGATCCCTCTTTATATAGTGTGAAAGAGATATGGATGAGGAGATTAGGATGATCCCATGTTCTAGAAATATTTGCCTCACCTTATGCAATATTGCACAGAGGGCCTTATTCCATTTCCCTATGCAGACTTATCTTCCCTGTTGAAAGAATCCAGAGACAAAAATACAAATTTTTTCACTTGTACGCATCTTGCATACTATACAAAAAGCATATACGTAGGTTGCTCCACTACAGCCCACGTACATCAGGATTTGTGCCAGAAAACAAAATTAAATGTCGGGTTTCCATGTCACGATAGGAGATCTCTGATCCTTGGCCTTCCATATACTAGAAATGTTCCAACTCGGACCTTCAGTTCCATTCTGAAGGCTATAAAGAAGCCAATTCTAAGCTATGGAAAAGGAGAGAGAATTCAACTTTGAGAGCAAAGTTACTCTGGAGGAATTATTTACTTCACATTGAGTCTGCATCCCTTTGTCCTTTAAGTTTGAACACATTGTTCAGACCCCAAGATCTTCCCTTATTGTTGGAGAACCTCATTGTCTCCTTTCTATGAGCTTGCCTTTCGTGGAGGATTGAGGTGGTGGAGGCCCAGTTGGAAGGAACTTGGTTTCCCAGTTCTGAACCATGACGACACGTAAGTCTGTAATATTTTCACTTATGCTGATCATTTATTAATAGAAATACTCCTTTCCCATCCAATTAATATCTTGCAAATATATGAATTATTATCCATGGGCGTATTTGTTATGTATATTGATGGATTGTGCTATCTAATGTCCTAACATTTTATATTGCCACCATATGCTTGTTTTTCTTGTTTGTTGGGAACTTGTTGTAGGTATATAGCTTTGGGTCAAAGTGCTCAATGGTGGACATCATCGAACATTTGGACGAGGTAGGCCTCTTTCTTATCTCTCTTGCACATTGGTTTATATAGCATGTTTATGGGATAGAGTTGATTTCTGCAGTCATTTTCATCTGTTGTGGTTCACCCTAGCCATAGAGAGATTTTCCTCGTAATAGAATTGCTGACTACACTAGGGATTTAATCTTCTTTCTTAGGGTTTGAAGTACTTTTCTCCTTAGATTGCTCTCGTTTCTATTGTGGTTCTTGTCATATCATTGCTTGACAATTCCTGTTCACTTTGGGTCTAAGTTTTCATCCTGTTTCCCTTGCATGGCCTTGTTTTAAAGCATATACATGCCTTTTTCCTTGACAATCACGTACATACGCTAGTTGTCTCACTACAAGCTATGTATATATGCTCTGTTTTCCCAAACGGTCGTGTACATTAGTTTACCTTGCCTTTTTTGATGGTCTGGTGTTTGCTAGGTGGGATTTGATGCTTGTTGAGCTTTCTTGGGTCTTTGTAGTGCTTGTTAAGTGCTTTTTGGATGACAGGAAACCCTCTTTTGATTGAATTTATGGGCGAAGCCTTTCTCTTCATATTTTCATTTTTATTGTCCTTTCACATTAGGCTGGGTGTTTTGTTACTTGGTATCCTTCTTGAGTTATCTTTTTTTTATACACAGTAGGGCTATATATCAAGTTATTTTTCAGTCCATGCATTTTCAGTTTTGATATATTGAAAATACAAAAAAATATAGGCATTTTAGATTGCTTGGCATTTTTGTCTTTTGAGTTTTTATCATTAGCTTAGTGCATATAGTGAAAGATTGCATTTTACTTCAGAATTGCAAAGTTGAATTTGAAAATTGCATTGTTTTTTAGAAGCATATCATTCATTGAAAGTTAAAGTTAGGACTTTGCATTATTTTCATATTTACTTTTCTTGCAGAGTCATAACACCATGAGTTTCACTACCATACATTTTTCAGTAATCATAGCCATTAAAATCAACGCTATAATCTAAAATTAATTAATCACGATTTACTTTCTAGGGTGCACAAACTAGCCTAGGATTTAGTGCCTTGGAATAGGATTTTGTGAGTAAACTTATCCAAGGCAATTGAATCAACATATGTGTTTGAGTCAAAGAGTGGAGAAATCCATTGTATAATTGGTAAAATCAGAAGGATCCGCTCACACAGGAGTTAATCACGAGGTCGCGTGAATTCGGTGGAAGGGATATACCCCCGATACCTTCCTAGCGTCAGAGATATTTTTGGGGATCTATTCGTATCTAGGGATCTTGCTAGTACCTTTACCTCTGTGAAAGGCGATGCTTTCAAGGTTTCGGGCTTTGATACCATGCCCATACGGTGGACCTGACTTACGATTTCTCGCCTATGCATCGATTATGCAGTGGTTTATTAGTTGCTTGACTTAGGTGTCTCATAGGTTACTTGCGGGGGTTATTCTCTAGGTACCCTGGGTCAGATAAGGGTCAGAAAACACACAACCTTTATGGAGGATTACCTCTCTGAGGGGATTTGACCGATTGGTTGTTAAGCCCACGAGGGCCCTTATAACTGATTTTGTTATCTTTGATCTTTAGTAGGGAGTCTCAGGCCCCTCTTGGGCCAAACATACCTTCTTTAGGGAGGGAGGCAACTCAGCCACTTTACCCTGTTTGCATGCATATTGGTCATTTGACTATTGGTGTGCTCTTTGATTACTAGTTGGACTTAGGATATATTTTATCTTTAGAGTCTTAAGTCATCATGGAGTCAGACCAGCCTCCCC